>VXCM01005218.1:71713-86078 GCA_014773175.1 Lucifuga dentata
TGAGAGAGAGAGAGAGAGAGAGAGAGAGAGAGAGAGAGAGAGAGAGAGAGTTGGCTGAAGGTATCCAGAAATCACCTGAATTTATGGAACCTCCATGGAGAATTATACCTTGCATCCATATGTGAGTCGTGTGTGTGTGTGCGCGCGCGCGTGCATGTATACCATGCTCCAGCAGCAGTTGTGCAGTGTTCATATGACCTTCTGAAGCAGCTGTCATCAGAGCTGTTCGACCTTGCTGGTCGACCATGTTGACCTCTGACCCGTGATTCAATAACAACTCCACTACCTGAGAGAGAGAGAGAGAGAGAGAGAGAGAGAGAGGTTGGTAGAGTTTTCAAGATTTTTGAAGCAAGACTCCACCTGAAGTCTTTATCTTGTGTGTGTGTGTGTGTGTGTGTGTGTGTGTTCTACCTGCCAGTGACCCCGTCTCACAGCACTAAAGAGTGGCGCAACACCCCGCTTATTGCCTTGTTCAACAGCAGCTCCCTGATCCAACAACAGCCTGCAGACAGCCAGTTTTCCACTTCCTGCTGCTGCTGTTAGAGCTGAGAGAGAGAGACAGGCAGACAGGTAGACAGGCAGACAGACAGGCAGACAGACAGGTAGACAGGCAGACAGAGAGTGAAAGGGAAACATTTAGAGTGAGAGGCAGGCAGGCAAATAGAAATAAAAAGAGAATGTTTAAAAATATATGAGTATCTAACAGCTAAAATCAGTAATTATGTACCAATTACAACCTGATCCCTTTTTAAATTCAAAATACTGTAGTATTTGTAATAGTACTGCAGTTTCATCTGCTGAAGCTTCTTTTTTTGAGGTGATAAGCGCTGTAGTACACACATCCCACCAGCAGAGGGCAGCGACGTGTAACACAGCAGCTCCTGTTTCCTGTGTGTGACTATTTATCCTGTGTGTGTGTGTGTGTGTGTGTCGGTGCAGTCATCATTAACATGTTTTCTGTTATTTTAAAGTGCAGCACTTGTGTAACTGCAGTAGCACAAGTACAGCACAGTAATACTGTAGTATTAGTAGCAAAAGTAAATACTGCATTAGTATTAGTAGTGTAATTGTACTGCAGTTTTTCTGGTACCTGTCTCCCCCCACAGGCTGTCATACGTGTTGATCTCAGCCCTCTCCTCCTCTTCCTCATCTTCTTCTGGAAGATCCAGGAGATACGACACTACCTACACACACACACACACACACACACACGTTACATGCACATGATCATTCACACACACGACAAAATAACAAATGCATATGTGTGTGTTTGTGTACCTCTGTGTGGCCCATGCTAGCCGCTGCGATCAGAGCCTGCTGGATTGCCTGACTCCTGCTCGCCCCCCGCTGGCTGCAACAGGAACTGCAACTCCAGTCAGCACGCTTCAACAGGAAGCGCAGCACGTCCAGATGACCCCGCTGAGCTGCATGCACCACCACACAACGACCCGAGCTGTCCACATGACCCGCCTGCGAGAGAGAGAGAGAGAGAGAGAGAGAGAGAGAGAGAGAGAGACAGAGAGAGAGGCTTTACCTATTAATGCATCAACATTATGCCAATGAAATAATCTAGAAAGAGAGACAGCTGAGAGGCAGACAGGCAGGCAGACAGACAGGTACCTTGGCTGTGTGCTGACTCAGCATGGTTACGATGTCCAGATATCCTGCTGCAGCAGCGAATCCCATCGCAGTTATGCCATCATGTGACTGAGCATCCACCTAGAAACACACGTGGGCCTTTAATTCTGGCATGATGTTTTCTCTCATTTTCAATCACGCGGCGTTAAAATATCTTGTTGAATAAATGAACGAATGAATGAGTTATTAAAAATATCATGAATTAATCTGACGGCAAAAAAATTAATTGGAAAAAAGTAGAATTGTGGATTTGTTGATTTCCTGTACCTGAGCTCCGTGGTCCAGCAGCAGCATCACGGCGTCGCTGTGGCCCAGGTGGGCGTGGACGCACAACAAGGGTGCGTTGTTGAGGACGTCGCTATGGTAATCCACATTAGCTCCACCCATAATCAGCAACCTGCTCACCTGTACAGGTAGGGAGCAAGGTTACAATCGGCTTTACAGTGTGTGTATATGTACATGTGTGTGTGTGTGTGTGTGTGTGTGTGTTACCTTGATGTTGGGGGTGTAGAGGTTGNATGTGTGTGTGTGTGTGTGTGTGTGTGTGTTACCTTGATGTTGGGGGTGTAGAGGTTGCGGAGCGATGCGAGGGCGGGGTTCAGGCTCTCCGTGCTGTAAGACAGCCACAGCCCCTGCAGCACTGAGGAGGAAACCCCAAGCTTCTTACTCAGACCCTGGAGACCCAAAGCAGACAGCAACAAAACATTATAGATACATGGAAACCATGGCAACCAGATGTCAGAGCCTGTATATAGGTTGTACCAGTAGAAGTGTGTTTGAGCTTTTGTTTATGTGTCATTGTGGGGACACAAACGGTGTTGTGCATTTGGATTGTGGGTTGTTGATATAAAGATCTGTGTATGTGTGTGTGTGTGTGTGTGTGTGTGTGTGTGTGTGTGTGTGTGTGTGTGCCTACCTTGTAGATGTGAGCCTTCAGGATGTGATGTCCCAGCTCGAGCATCTGCTGTCGGTTCAACTTCCCTTCCTGTCTGCAGAGCCAGAAGGCCAGAAGAGTGTGACCACTCCTGCAGAGAGACAGAGAGACAGACAGGCAGACAGACAGCCAGCTGAGTGAAACAGCCAAACTTATTTTTTTCTACCTGTGCATCTGTCTTTTTTCTTTTTTTATCCGTCCTATCCGTGTACCTGGGGTCACAGAGGAATCTGTTGTCCTGCCCCTCCTCCCTCCACACCAGCCACTCCCCGAAGGAGGCGTGGCTTAGCATTCGACTGCCATCACTCCGCCGCACCAGGAAAGAGGAGAGCTGCTCCAGCCGCTGCGCAAACTCCGCCCACTGTAACGTTCCTCCAATCAGTGCGCTCGAATTCACCACCTCAAACAGCTGGAGGAGGAGTTTAGCATCAATTAGCTGTGAATCCTTTAGTGCATTGGTGACAGACAAGATAGACACACATATGCACACACACACACACACACACACACACACACACACACACNTTGGTGACAGACAAGATAGACACACATATGCACACACACACACACACACACACACACACACTTGGTGTGTACCTGCTGGTCGGTTAGAGGATGCAGCGACGCCACAGTAACATTGAGTAAAGGTAGAACTCTCTGGAAAGACGACTGGGTGGGAAAACGCATGTTGAGCTGCAGCAGGTAAACCTCAGCGAGACTGACAGGAACCACCTACACACGCACACACACGCACACACACGCGCACACGCACACACGCACACACTTAATCTTTCTGTTTATATCCATAAGTGTTACTCACTAATTCAATTTTTAACTTTCCAACTTTAATAAACAGGTAAACATTAAAGTGATATTAATTACCTCACTGATCAATTAAACAATAAAACCAGTAATAAATCTGTTTATTAATTATTTGAACATAAACTTTAACAAAGGAATAAACTTGTTCCATCTCTTTCTCCTTGCAGCTGTTTTTCCTTCCTTCCTTCCTTCCCTTATTTCGTTTTTTCCTCCCTCCTCACCTTGAAGCTGGAGCTCTTCAGGACCAGGTATCCTCCCTCTATCAGGTCCAGGGTCAGTTTCAGGTACAGGTACGAGCCTCTGCTCAGGCTCTTCAGGTGGCCAATCAGCTTGGCAACTGCTGTGTTGTCAAGGCGACCATTGCTCAGTGACACGTTGCTCTGGATTTCAGCACTGCTGTGAATACGCTGCATCAGGTAACTCTGAGATGGACAGACAGACAGATTTATTGACTTGATTGATTAATTGATAGATTATCAGGAACTCAAGATATAATCAGATAATCAGACATTATGAGTTTGGGTTTTTGTGTGTTACCTGCAGGTCCTGGTCGATAGCATCGTTTTCTTCAACTTTGTCTAGAGAGATGCGGTGAAAAGGTAAAGAACGAGTGATGTCCTGGTTGAGAGAGAGAGAGAGAGAGAGAGAGACCATCAGATGTCATTTCTAGTTGACCATTCTCTCCTTCACTCAAACACTCAGAAAGTGTGTGTGTGTGTGTGTGTGTGTGTGTGTGTGTGTGTGTGTGTGTACCTGCTGACTGGTCCTGACAGTGGTAATGACCTTTAACCAGGACGGAAAGCTCTGGATGTTTTGGGACAGGAAGGAAGTCAACGTGTCTCCATAGTCCGGCCGGTGGAACTCCGCCTCATTAAGACCATCAACCAGCACGATAAGCCCCGCCCCCTCCACGTGCAACTTCCTCTCTGGAGAACAGGGTACAACAGAATAGAATAAAATAGAAGAATAGAAGACGCCTTTGAAGAGCAGCATAGTTCCATCCGTCCCTCTACGCGATAATAAAAGCCAGTAGAATGTAAAACCTTTGTAAAGAGCGTCCAGCGGTTCCAGGATGCCCCTGCAGAGGGCGGAGTTCGGATCCTGGATGCAGGAGCGCAGACTGAGAATGCTCTGTAGCTGTGGCGACTGCTGCAGCAGCTCCCGATAGGCTGCCAGCCGANACTGAGAATGCTCTGTAGCTGTGGCGACTGCTGCAGCAGCTCCCGATAGGCTGCCAGCCGAGGGGCGTCGCTTAGCATTGCCGCCATGTTGTGAATGAACTCGGGAACCAGACAGGTGTGACAGTTATCAGCCTGACAGAAATGATACGAAACTACCTGGAGAGACAGAAACACGTTTGCGTGGGTTATTTATTTACAGATCTACATTATAGATCTGTGTTAAATAGAGTGAGGATGCTACCTGTCCTGCAAGCCTCCTCAGTGCTTCCTCTTGTCTCCTCTTCATCTCCGGAGTCCCTGGACAGCTTCTTCCTTCTCCTCTTCCCAAGGAATCATGGGAAATAGACACAGACTCTCCATCTGGAGGTGGAGGAGGAAGAATATCAGAATGCTGCCACAGCTTTAATGTCGTCCATCTCTGTCTTACTTTTAGCTGAATTTCAGTCGCTTTGGTGACTTTTCCTCGTTTCTCTGGTGTTTGGCGAGGCTGTGCGGCGAGTTTTTGGTAAATGACTTTGGCAGATTTTATTGGGTTTTGCTCGCTGTAAAACTAGTTTTATGTCTGCAGTAGAATAAGACCCGTTTGACATGCTAAGCGTTAACGTTGCTGAACTCGGCATCCAGCGCTCTGCTTGTTCATGAACGGAGTCTGAGCAGCGCTGACAGGAAGCGCTCGTTGCTAATGACATNAGCGCTCTGCTTGTTCATGAACGGAGTCTGAGCAGCGCTGACAGGAAGCGCTCGTTGCTAATGACATACTGACAGTTACCACGGGCGATCTTTGCACATTTGTTGTCCAAATCGGGTCGTGACATGGACATTGCAACAAAGAAATTCAGAGAAAAAAGCAGAAAAAAAAAAAAAAAAAANAAAAAAAAAAAAAAAACGGCTTCTCCTCCATCGCTGTGGCACTTCTTACAGCTGTTCTCTGATTGGCTGCCTGTTGGAAAGGTCAGCATTGGAAAGGTCAAAAGTTGAATTTGGTTGAACTTTGAGCGCCGCGTCAAAACGGAGAATCGGAGCTCTGCGTGGCTCTCAAGGTCACGTGATGCGACGTTACGAGTCACCGCTCAGCTCCCAATACACAATAATGGAACGCTCAGGTCAGCACAACGCTAACGCTTAGCATGTGAAACGGGCTGAAGGCAGACGGAGGCGTCACGGCTGTGTAAAATAAATTCAGGCCTTTGGGCAAAACTTTAATTTACTCGAACGCCTGCGGATATTAACCAGTCTCTTCAAGTGACTTTTTATGTAACGCATGTTTACAGAAAAATAAACTTTGGAATAATTTGATAAATATTCTCAGTCATGTGATACATGAAAACTTGACTTGACTCAATTTTCATATAAACTTTACAATCTTTCTCTTACCTCTGGGCACCGTCTGGCTCCCGGTGGCGATCTGTCTCATTCGGTTCCCATGACAACTAAGTGCCACCAACTGGGCTATGATGGCCGTTTTGCCAAAGCCCATGTTGCCAACGATCGTCACGCCGCGATTGGTTGATGGATCATCGCTGCAGAGGCAGGTATCCACTTCCTGGAAGAGCCACTCCCTGCCGGTGAAGAGCCAATCAGATGACAAACCAGGGACTTCAAAGAGGAGGGGCTTCAGATTGAGCGAGGGAGTAAAATGAACTGGAGGAGGAAAGGAGAAATTATAGTTATGAAATTACTGTAATACTGCTTCTAAAAATGATCGTGTGTGTGTGAGTGTGTGTACCTCTGTGGTCTTGTTGGCTGCGACTCCCAGAATTCTGTCTGGGCATTCTGAGCGACGTTCTTAATGGAGTGTGTCTTTGCTGCTCATCCAGGTAAGCCAGATCCTCCAGGTGGGCCGAGCTGGTGGCTGTAAGGAGAGAGAGAGAGAGAGAGAGAGAGAGAGAGGAATGACATGACAGCTTCCTTCAGCCTGGAGAACATAGCGATGTTAGCAAACATAGCTAACAGCACATTACATAAACACAAAGAAACACTGCTGATAGAGCTTGCTGTGATTTATAAAATGAAAGACGATGATTTATCTTAGAAAGATTATCTGTCTACGTCTTGATCTCTATATGTATTTATAAAACAATAATGTTCATTTCATTTGAAAAGCAGAAGATGATTATGGATGCTAAGCTGCTAAGATTGACACTTGTACACTGCATTTTAGCAAAAACACAAAACAAAACTTTGACTTCCTGCTCTGAATCTGATCTCGCTCGTAGGAGAGCAGATGGTCGGATCTCCAGACGTTTTAAAAATAACTCAAGAAAGGTCAGTAAATGTTAAAAAACATTTTAAAGGACAAAAGACATCGAACGAAGACACAAAAGACAGAAACTCACCAGCAGTTTGATTGTTTTTGTCCTATGATAATCCTGTAAAACCACAGAATGTCGACACTGCATGGGCCTAGAACCTGTGTGTGTGTGTGTGTGTTTTAACAGACGTCATACATGTCATTTCCTTCCTTTTCCAAAGTGCTTGTGTTAAGTTTTTATGAGAGAGAGAGAGAGGAGCGGACTCTGTATTTCCTTCCTAACAGGAAAGAGTGTGTGGGAGTGAACTGGATAACAGTATATTCTCACACACACACACACACTCACACCAAGCATCTTACCAGCAACTGAATTGGGGCGGGGCATGAGGTAAAGTGGGATGGAGTGGGTGGAGCCAGCTGAGTGGGTGGAGTCTTGACATCTATCTGGGTGGAGCTTGTTGAGGCTGTAGGTGGAGGCAGCCATGTTGTCCTCCACCTCATACAGGAAGCCTTCATTCACACTTCCTGCCGTGACCATACAGGAAGAAGAAGAGATGGCCACCTTTGGCCGCTCCCCCTGTTGCCACAGTTTCAGGCTGCTGCCACGGTAACCGTCGCTGTGGTACTTGCCGCTGCCCTCCCGCTCTCCTGCCGAATCAGCAGAATAGCTGGTCAATGTTGCTGAAAAAGAGAAAGACAGAAAACTAGAAAATAAAAATGATATTTTAATAATATTCATAAAATAAAAAAAAAAACCTCAAGATTATTCCAGTGTTGCTGTTTTTACTTTTTTTTTTTTTTANTTTTTTTTTTTTTTAGCTCCATCAAACTTTTTGAATTAATATTTACAAGGATAAAAACTGATCACTATATAATATCACTGTAAGCCTTTCTCATGATAAAAAAAAGAAAAAAAAAGCCAGGAGCGAATAAGTTTGTCTCACCGATGATGCCGCTGTCTCTGCTCTCCAGCGTGGAAGTGGGGGAGGTGATGGAGGCGTGGACGGGGGAGGTGTGGTCGTTCTTGTTGCTGCTGCCCTCCCCTCCAACAGGGGGCAGCAGTGTGGAGCAGGGGGAGGTGCTGCTGCTGGCCAGGCTGGAGGAAGGAGAGATCCGCTGCAGGGGGGAGGGGGAGAGAGAGAGAGAGAGAGAGAGAGAGGCTAAAAAAAAGCAGCCTATACATATTTACATTTTCGAACCCTTTACCTGTGCGTGTCTCGGTACCTGTTCCTCATCGTGGGGGCGGTACGGCGCCCCCGCCTCCGATCCAACCAGCTTTTCACCCAGCAGGAAGCCAAGCCTCGTCATCAACGCATCAGCTGCCTCGTCTACTGAGGGGGGCGGTCCTAATGCATCCTCCTCACCTGGAGGGGGAGAGAGAGAGAGAGAGAGAGAGAGAGAGAGAGAGAGAGATGGAAAGAAAAGATTAGACATGTTTGCACTATGTATTCTTAAAGGAGCATACCAGTGATTTTGCAAGTTTGCCCAGCCCAACAGAGCTAGGTAGTTCACTCCATTACACGTACTTAACTTTTTTTTTTTTTTTTTTTTTTACAAAAGTGTACTTTACTGAGTCTTTTTATTACAGGATACTTTTAATTCATACTTGAGTATATTTATGAAGAAAAAAAATGGGGGACGAAACTGAATGCTGCATTTGACAAACCCGGAAGTCGAATTTTTCCCAATACTGTAAAATTAATTAAACTTCGTAATAAATGCTAACTAAAGTAAAGTTAGACTACAGGACTGTCTGGCTGTGTTGTTTTACAATGATATTAATCACAGTATTAAACTTTATGCAGAGAAGTAATATTATAAACTTATTTACACTTGTGTATCAATGGCAAACAGTTATTATATAAAATAGATAGTTACCATGGTGATATATTCTGACCTTTTTCTTTCAATTTCACGCAAGAAAAAATACTTTATTCGCCTTTTAGCTGATCATTTCCATTCATAAAGCTCGCTTCCACGGCGCTGCCATGTTGATGACGTCATACTCGGTAAGTCGGGGTAGATCATTTTGTCTGAGTTTCCCAGCGGAGCTCCGACTTCAAATAACGTTCCAACGCATTTTTCCAAGTAAGAAATCGGAAAAATATGAGTCCCGAGGTCTGTGAACGCAGCATAATGTGCGACTTCCTAATGCGTCCCGTTTCGTCTGTACCGCACGCGAAACCCCCGACAACGCAATGTTTTACCTGTGGGAAACTCTGTGCGCGGCGCAGACGAAGCGGGANCCCCCGACAACGCAATGTTTTACCTGTGGGAAACTCTGTGCGCGGCGCAGACGAAGCGGGACGCATTCAAGGCAGTCGGACATTAGGTTTCTTTTTCTCGGGGCCGCCCAAGTACAGCCTATGTATGTGCGCGTGTCAGTGAGTGAAGGCAGTGTTGGAGTTGTATTGTTTTTAAGGCAGGGTCATCCCGCGAAACCTGGGCGGGTCTTCAGAAACCTGGGCGGGCCGCCCAAGTTTCACCTATGTGTGGGGAACACTGGTATTTATTGGACTTAAAAGTGCAAAATTACCAGTATTGTCCTTTAATCTGATCTGAATGATCCAATAATATGGTTTTGTCCCTGAGCATCGCCCCAAAACAACATGGAGGAAACTCTTGTAAACGGAGTCTCGACCTTTTTAATCACTCCATTTTTTTCACGCATAATAAATTATCGGTACTGACTGTATTTTTTTTCCCGTTGCGTTCATCCAACATTTATGGTTGAGCTGGAATCGAACACTTTGCTGTTTCTACTTTCATCCTCTATGAGATCGAGGCCCTGCCCATCTACCCTGTTGCCCTGGTGACATGGAGCCCCGCCCCCTCACTGTGGAAGTCTGTGGATCAGCATGAAGATGAAGTATAAATCCATCCAATCAGAGGAAAGTGAAAATAGAGCAACCTAACACCTAATAGATATTAAACACACACACACACACACACACACACACACACACACACACACACAGAGCCTCAGTAACCATGTGAAACCCACTGGGAAGATTGATTTGCATGTTAATTTATTTGCTATTTTGACCCAAATACACCAAGTGTAAGAGCGCGCACACACACACACACACACACACACACACACACACTCACTTAAACCACAGCATGAAAAGCTCATGCTCTTTCTCTTTTTTCTCTGACAACCTATAATTACAGCTATAAATTACTGACTGTTGGACTAAATACTAGAGGAGCATCACCAAGAGACACACACATATGCACACACACTACACACACACACACATCATGCACACACACTACACTACACCAACATGCATGCTGGAAATAAAACCAACATGGTTTTACAAAGCAGCACAAAGAACTCCATAGCGTGCGTGTGTGTGTGTGTGTGTGTGTGTGTGTGTGTGTGTGTGTGTGCATGTTGTGCGTGCGTGTGGTGGTCAGTCAATGACAGGGTATGTGAGACAATTTTAGAAGAAGAAAAATAAAAAGGAAAGACGAGATACATATAGCAAAGACCTTCCCTTTTCTTTCTTAACTGTTTCCTACCTTCAATCCTTCTTTCCTTCCTTACTTCCTCCACTTACTCTCTTCTCCTTTGTTTCTTTTTGTCTTTTTCAAAATGTTTTCCTCAATTTCTTTCCCATTTTTCAGTCTTTCCTTCTCTTCCTCCCCTTTCCCTCTTAAAACTACTCAGTGAGTCGTAATTAAGTAGATGGTCTGTAAAATGAAAAGAAATCATTAAAATAAAAATAAAATAAAAAAAACAAGCATCACGAGTTTCCAATGGAAGCTGCATCGTATCACAACCATCTGAAATATTCATGATATTTCAGATTCATGCTCACATTACAGCTCATTGTACTTTGATTTACACAAGCTCATCACGTATTGATTTCTGAAACAGCGAGGACAGATTCCGTGTGGCGTCCACGCGTCTTCATCAACGACTGGCCAGAGAAGAGGTGTGGGTTCAATTTCCTGTTTGGAGGCAGTTAAGCAACGGTTGTTAAGAGCTGAAACGTGCGGTATCATGAGAAGCGTGAATGCACGGACACGCAGACGGTCCGTTTCGGAGGCGTCTGCGCCCACTTCCATCTCATGTCTGCGTTAAGTATAAACCACGCCTCCAACCCCGCCCCCAAACCAACGCTGTGACAAGAAGAGACAGATGGGTCAAAACTAAAAAGCCGCCAGCTGTTACGACGCTAGATGAATTTGTAAGTTAAGTGATATCACATGACAGGAAGTGCTGCTGCTCCTGAAGTATGCACGCCTGGCACATTTTCATCACACAACTCTCCGACATTCTTCAGATGATGCATATGAGGCCTTCATGTGCCACTGGTGGTACACATTCCACATTTGAGAACCGCTGCTCGAAGCAAAACGCTTTATGAACTAGCAGCTGTCGACACTTTTGCCATGTAAGCATGGCGAAAGATCGTAGCACGAGTTTAAATTTGTCAGGAAATCTAACCTGCTTATGAGATTTTCCTGATTTTTTCGTGGCTCTGTTTATGTAACATGCAGCTATTCTCTCATTGGCTGCATTTGAAAGGTCACCAACAGATGGATCAGAGTTAACGTTGGTTAAACTTTGAGCGCGGTGGCAAAGTAGAAACTCCTAGCGGCGCACATTGCTCACGGTACGGCTACTGCAAGAACACGCCATTTTACCGCTGATCATATGCAGATCAGCTCGCAATAATGCTGCGTTCACAGACCTCGGAAGTTGGATTTCTCCCAGTCAGAAGTTCCAACTTCCGACCTCAAACCATTCCAGAGAAATGTAAACAAAAAAGCATAGCTGAACACCAATAAATACTATAAAATTAAATAAACTTTGTAATAAATGCTAACTAAAGTAAATTTTGGTTGTGTTGTTTTATAATGATATTAATCACATTATTAAAAATTTGTGGAGAGAAGTAATATGAAATTATTTACACTTACGTATCCATGGCAAACAGTTATTATATACTGTAAATAGTTAACTTGGCGATATATTTTGAACTTTTGATTTCAATGTCATTTAAGAAAAAACACTTTATTAGCCTTTTAGCTGAACATTTCCATTCATAATCATACTGTGAAGTCAGGGTTCATAATTTTGGTCCGAGTTTCCTAGTTGGAATTCCAACTTCAAGTGCCATTCCAATGCATTTTTCCAAGTATGAAGTCGGAAAAATCCGAGTTCCGACGTCTGTCGAACGCAACATTAGTGTACATTTGTTTTGCTCGAAATGAAACATTTTTGGAGCAGAATCTTTGCTTGATTTTATTCTGCCAAGAGCAAACCTGCATGTGTTTGCATGGACTTTGTAGGCTTTCGCTATATGATATGAATGTATACATGTAGCATGAAAGGAGATTGTGGGAGAATTTGTCGATGTCACACCAATAATCAGCAATAATCACCAATAACCACCAATAATCACCGCGCTCGTTTCACTTTGCCGGATTATCTACAATGCTGACAACGAAGGTCAGTCCCTAACTTTGATTCTATAACTTCGATCTTTGTAGAAACACGCCTGCCTGCTAAAACATAGACAACAAGAGCGAGAGAGTCCTCCCTCTCACCTTCCTCTCCTCTTCCTCCTCTTCCTCCTCTCTGCACTCCATCTTCGGGATGTTCTATCCAATCCTGAAACAGATCTGAGCTCTCCTCCTGGGAGAGACAACAGCAGATGTAAAACAGCAAACGCCGCAGGAGCGAGCAGGCGTGGCTAACGACATCTGTCGCCGTGACGTCTCCATAGCAACCACAGCCATCCACCGGTCTCCACGGGCGACGCACAGAGGATCGCTCATACCGACACCACTTGATTCTCGAACGGGCGCACGCTTTCAATATGGCCGCCGTNCCGACACCACTTGATTCTCGAACGGGCGCACGTTTTCAATATGGCCGCCGTACAGTCCATGACTACCTGACAAGAGTTCTGATTGGTTCAGCGTCTTTCCATGGAGTGGGCGGAGTCAACACATCAAGGGGCTACTATTGGCCCAGAAAAAACAGTTAGTAGGAATGAATGCGTGCAAGTTTGTTTGTTTAAATGCTGTTGTGTTGTTGTTCCTCCCCATTAAGTCTCCGTGGCAACAGACAAAAAACTTGAAATCCACATGATGACATCACTATCCAGTCTTCTTCTCCTTGGTCCTGAGCTCCTCCTCCTCCTCCAGAGCCGAGTAAGATAACAAAGGGAGAGAAAGATGAAGGAGAAGGGAATACAGAGATAAGACAAGGAAGAGAGTCTCCAGCAAAAGTAAAAAATACTTCAAGTACTTCAGCTTTAACTTTTCTCAAGTAGGATCAACTGCAATTCAGCAGGAAAAAACACAGAAATACTGCAGTCCAGCACCTCATATGTTCAGTAAAGATACTCAGAGGTGAATCCAGAATCCAGTTTCAATATTATCAGCCTTTTTCTTTGCAGCAAACAGCTTCTGATTCTGAACAAACTCACAGCAGATCTGGACCATCTGATCCCCCGCTGATTGTCCTTTTTTGGCCCAAAACGTCCAAGTCTGAATCCTTTTCATTCACAGGTAAAGCGTCCTCCAAACAAACCGAGGAGAGAGAGCGCAGGGAAAGATGTGGATTCAGTAAATCATCCATTAAACGTCGTCTTCTTTGGTCGCGAACAACGAGTACAGTTTCCACGTCTTCAGGGTTTTTCTTTCAGCAGTCGAGTCTCCATATCTGGACTGAAGTGAAACTCGACCTCCCTGCTTTCCTCCTTCAACTGCACCGCAAATCAAAGCTCCCCTCCTCCAACCGAGGAAAAAAAACACAGAACGGCTGCAGGAGGAGCTGAACGGAGAGAGTAATCCGTTACATGTCCAGAGGAAAGAGGTCAGACGTTTTCAGATTTCAGGTCAGAATCTTAAGTTAAACTAAAAATTCCTTTTCAACAACAGAAAAACGTCCAAAAACTGACCTTAAATGACAGCAAAGATGGAAGATTATAAGCCAAGGAAATGAAAATAGACAGAAAATAACCAAAGAAAGTGATAAATGGAATGAATAAATTAAATGTTTAGCTTTTAAAGTTAAGTTTAAGTCAGTTTTTCATCTTAAAAGTAGGTATTTATAATTTCTGCACCCTTTTCATTTAGCTGAAGAAGTTCCTCAAAAAGTAAATAAAGTTCCGAGGTTATTTTTCTATGAAGCGTCAAACTTTTTGGCTCTTTTAACAAAATAAAAATTGAAGTTAAGCAACACTTATTTCATCTAAAATATTATTTACTTCCTCCCGCAAAAGGTTGAGCTCAGCAGTCAACATAGAGCAAGTGATGAACATTTGGATGCTTAAAAAAATGGTAAAAAAAGATGGAGGGAATGACCCACTTTCTAATTAACAGAAAAACGTTTTCAATGACCACAGCAAAGAGAGAGAGAGAGAGCAAATTAAAGAGCTAGAGGGAGAGAGAGAATTTTCTGGATGGTTGACCCAGCTGTCATTCAAAGAAATGAGAGGAAAGAGAGAGCGAAAAATGACAGAAGTCAGAAGGAGTAAGGCAAGAAGGAGGAGGAGGAGGAGGAGGAGGAGG
>VXCM01005218.1:86959-98051 GCA_014773175.1 Lucifuga dentata
GGGGGGGGGGGGGGTGCCATTATCTGGGAGGGGTGTGTCCTACCACAGTGTCACATGACATCATCACCCGCCTCTTTTCACTTGTGGTAGATGTGGTTTCCATGGGAGATGCATGCAGGAGCCCCAACTGACCAGTAGGAGGTGCTGGTGCAGCGAAAACAGCTGGATCCCTTTATGGGCTTTCTGTCCCTAAGACATGAAACCGTCAAAAAACAGAAATATTCCTCTAGAGACGGAGACGTTGGTCTGTCTGTCCACCGCTGTTGGTCCAGAGTGAAATGTCTCAAAAATACCAAACAGATTTTTATGAAATTAGTTGTGGGCTCTCCTGGTCTACAGAAGTCTTTTAGCGCCATCATGAGGTCATTTCATTTGTCCAATACTCTGGTTCCAGACATTGCAAAATGTTTTTTTTTTGGTTTTTTTTTTGGGCAGTTTGCTGTGGATTTGTCAGAGTCTCACCATTGGTTTGTGTTTAGATGACGTATTTATTTCATCTCTATCAAAACCAGCCCAGTTTTTAATGAAGCTTTCAAACAAAGTCACATAAAAACATTCACGTATGACTTCAGGTTCCACATCAAATGCGTCTTACTACGCACCTGAAAGTAGTTCCAAACATGCATCTCAAGTTGCTCTGGTTTGAATAATATTTGGTAAAAGCTATCATGAAACTTTTTTTTTTTTTTTAACAAAACTTTTTCAAAAATGACACTTGGTGCCTTGGAGTTGGTCGACCAGGAGAACAATGGGCTTTTCACTGAAGGCAGCAGACTGGGAAAGGAGAAATCGTACTGACAGGCGGACTAATATAATCCTGTAACAGCCAATCAGGACGCTCTCTGCGGCGGATCGCAGCGACTCGGTAAACAACATGCAGATGTCACATGGTACCGCCTGAACGTGTGACCACAGCTGGAACAGCAACAAATGCTTCTCATCGGTTCTGCCTGCAGGCACGCTTTTCTACGGTCACAAAATATGACGCAACACCATCACGTAGCTTATTGACTCTGTGTGTCTGTGTGTGTGTGTGTGTGTGTGTGTGTGTAGCATGCAGTTTCTTTTCTGCATATCTGTTCCTGTCTTTTTATAAGTCCTTACAAAAAAACAAGTCAACAAAACAGCAGCTCGTTTAGTAGATAGACAGATAGATAAGACAGACAGACTTACCAGTCATCCTCTTAGCCAGCTGAAGGTTGAGGAGCGGTGAGGAGGGGAGCGAACGAGTGAATCCCTCCATCATCCTGACCTCTGACCCCTCTGACTCGACGCCACCTGTTGGCAAAAAGAAACTCACTTTTTGATTCTTCACAGTGATGTTTCACTCAAATAGTGAAAAAAACTCCCTCAGCAAACACACACACACACACACACAGTACTGACCATTGTTGAGGTTCTTGCGGTTTTTGCCTCCCAGCAGCATCTTCAGGCTGTTCTGGAACATGATTGCTCACAACAATACGTCACTCACTCACTCACTCACACACACACACACACACTCACACACGCGCGCACACACACACGCGCACACACACTTCCTGTCAGCACCCCCCAGCGACACACCTGAAGAAACAGAGAAAACAGAAACACACAACAGCAGTTAGTTTATGAGTTCTAGCCTAATAAATACTCTAATTAACGGATTGCTAAGCAACAGCAGATGGTTGCCTAGCAACAACATTACGAGCCAAAAAGTTGGTGGTATTCAAAAGTCACAGTGTAGTGTGAGAAAAGAAGAGAGTGTCGGTGTGTGTGTATATATGAATGAGAGAGAGAGAGAGAGAGTACTATTCTACAATAAGAACACACACACAAACGCACACACACATGCACACACATCTAAAAGAAGTTTGGAGAGAATTGTGTGTTTGTATGAATGTGAGCAACAGGATGAGAGACAGAGCGACAGGTCTCCTCATCTATTCATTTGTGTGTGTGTGTGTGTGTGTGTGTGTGTGTGTGTGTGTGTGTGTGTAATACTCCAGGGATTAGTAACATTTGACTGTGTGAACATGTCAGAATTGTAAAGTAACTGCTGTCTCCCTCTGCTGGTCATAGCAGGAATTACAGCAACAGGTTTTGACCTTTTGGTTATGCTTTATTTTACATTAATTAATATGTAAGAATTAATGGTAAAAAAAAAAAAAAAAAANAAAAAAAAAAAAAAAAAGCTCCTTTATGACTGATAAGTTATTAGAAAATTTCACACACATATGTAAGCATGCACACGTGAACACACATGATGGATGAGGTAGTCCCTGCAGCTCAGTACATCATTACGTATGAAGCATGAGGGAGAGTGAGTCATATTTTCTCCTCGTCTTCTGTTTCCGCTGTTCACTGCATTTCCTCTTGGGAGGATGATCTCTAATGTGTGTGTATGTGTGTGTGTAGCCATGGGAAAGCAGATCAGGTGTTTTGAAAACTCTACCGCCAGGTGCAGAAACAGCATGGAGATAAGAGAGAGAGAGAGAGAGAGAGAGAATAATCTACATGCCTGACTAGTTTCTTGGATGAGGATTAATCTCAGATGGATGTTTATTAGTCTAACTGAACATGGCGGCTGATGTGAACAAATCACAAACCGCCATATTGCTACAGACATGGCTCAAAATTAAAGCTGTTTAATATCAATACACTGATGTAAATGTCACTTTTAATTTGTTTTGTAGAACTTTTACAAAGAAATTTGCCCAGCAGGTCCTCCAGAAGCTTCAAACTACATAATTGTGATTGTTACAGTATATGTACTGTATTAAAGGATCATACCACCCATTTTGCATGTTTAAGCCTAATATATTCAGTTTTCATACATGTTACGTTACTGACAATCATTTCCCAAAAGATAAAACCATAGTTCAGCTTTCCTGATATTTTGCTAAATCTCTTAATCTTTCTAAATCAAATATTCAAGTGATACACCCACCTTAAAAATCCATGTTTCTCCTGCTAATAGTTACACAGCCTTATGAAGTCACGGTCCTTTAAATTTTTCCATAAACGCAGGTCTTCTTTTGGGACTATATTCCCCGGTGGAGGCATACATTCACTCCACGCTTTTTATTGAGCTTAAACACTAAAATTACATAACTTCTAAAAAAACCTGAATACACGTCTTGTTGGTGATGATGGATTACCTATCCCAAGAACGTTTACAGTATCAACAAGTTGATTTTAATAGCAGAATGAACTGAAACCAATGGAGGTCTGGAAGGTAGGAAAAACACTTTTAATTCACCGTTCCAGTAGCATGCTTTGGAAATGATTGTCAGTAACGTTACATGTATGAAAAGTGAATATATTAGACTCAAACATGCAAAATGACTGGTATGGTCCTTTAAGCTAAAGGGTAAATAGTTGACCTTTTTAACCAAATTTAGCATTTAGCTATTTTAATAAACACCTGAACATCGTTTGACCTTCACCTGCTGCAGCTCCATCAGCCAACATCAACTTTCTATGAATTTTAAAAACATCTTTTTCAGTTTTTTTGAAAGATAAACATAAACTTTCAAACAAAGCTGTTTTTTTTTGTTTTTCTTGTGCTTAGTTTATTTGCACAATTTTAAAAACACACAACAAAAATTAAGATAATTGACTGAGATTTTATGAAATGCAGTCATCTAATTACAATATCAGAAAAAAGGCATTCAGCTGTAAATGATATTCACGTTAGCTACAGTAATAACGAACACCACGACAGAATCAACACACACACACACACACACCAGATTTTAGATTCATCGCTTTTCATTTGAATTCTGTTTCAGAAACGACAAATTCATCCGTCAGCCAAAAACACGTCCAGTTACAGCATCAAGACCTCACTTTGTTCTGCAGATACAATGAGCACTCAGAATTAAAGCAGCACAGCTTAGTGTGTGTGTGTGTGTGTGTGTGTGTGTGTGTGTGTGTGTGTGCTGAATGTGTGTCAGTGTGCTAATCTTCGATGACGGGCAAGCGACAGGATTGAGTCTTAAAACCATGCTTGTATCCACCCACCCACATATACATATACACACACACACACACACACACACACACACTAGCATGCATGACTGAACAGCAGCACGTACATTAATGTGATGGTACATGTCTACAAAAGAAAAGTCTTTGTGTCTGGCTGAGAGAGAGAGAGAGAGAGAGAGAGAGAGAGAGAGAAGTAGTGACACTGAAGGGCAAGAATGAAAAAAGACATAAAAAATTACAATAAAACTAAATACAAACAATAATAATTAAAAGATATACGCAATCTCCTTCCACATGAATGCATTTATTTTTTAGCATGTGATTTTCACCTTTTTTAACATTCAAAATACTGTTATATTTTTAATTATTTTAAATTAATTTAGTTTAATTTTTGTGGAGCAGGTCTTATAGTAGCTCAGCTGAATGCTATGTGGCTAAAGACAATCTACACAAACAAGCTGTAGCCATGAGCGACAACCCCGCTGCCTGCTACCTGAAGCTAGCCTGTTAGCCTGTTACCTCAAGCTAGCCTGTTATCTGAAGCTAGCCTGTTTCCCTAAGCTAGCTTGTTAGCCTGTTACCTGAAGCGAGCCTGTTTCCTTAAGCTAGCTTGTTAGCCTGTTACCTGAAGCTAGCTTGTTAGACTGTTACCTGAAGCTAGCCTGTTAGCCTGTTACCTCAAGCTAGCCTGTTATCTGAAGCTAGCCTGTTTCCCTAAGCTAGCTTGTTAGCCTGTTACCTGAAGCTAGCTTGTTAGACTGTTACCTCAAGCTAGCCTGTTACCTAAAATTAGCCTTTTAACAGGCTAAAAGGCTAAACCTGTAACAGGCTAGCTTCAGGTAACAAGCTTCAGGTACCCGAAGTTTGTTAGCCTGTTACCTGAAGCTAGCCTGTTAGCTTGTTGCCTGAATCTAGCATGTTAGCTTGTTACATGAAACTAGCCTGGCTACCAAACAGAACTGAAGGAAACCACCAAAGCAAAAAAACAATTAACACTGACACACACACACACACACACACACCACACACACACACACACACACAACTAAAGCATACATTAGACAGAACTGTTGGAAATTAACTNCCCCCCCCCATACAGGAATTTGATTGTGTGTCTGTATGAGTGTGTGCTATTACAGTTAACAGTTGAATGCAAATGGTCAGTCTGGCCACCAGAACACACACACACACACACACACACAAGACAAAAATCTTATCTCTCTTCCCGACAAAAGCCAATTCCAACTTCCTGGAATCCCTCAGGACTCCTTTTGCTCGCCCATAAACCGGAAGGGTGTGTATAAGTGAAAGTGTGTGTGTNCTCGCCCATAAACCGGAAGGGTGTGTATAAGTGAGAGTGTGTGTGTGTGTGTGTATTTATAAAAAAAACTTCCTGTACATGAGCAAACAAAGGAGCAAATGACTGCCTTCACCTTTTACCCTTTCTTCATCTCCTAAACTTTTTTTCACTTTATATCCTTTGAAGTCCACTGAAGTTTCATGCTGGCGCCCCTAGTGGCAGCTTGAGGTACTTGAAGGTTGAGGACATCATTTCCCAGAAATGACGTGTACGAGCATCACTAACTGAACGCCTCGCTGAGCGTGGCGATTAAAACACCACCGTTCATGGAGTTCAATAAACTCCAGAATGAATGAGTGTTTATTACAATCGGCTTATACTTCTACTTCAGGTGACGGTGTTCTACATTTCCCAGAATGCCTTTTACCAACCTCACAGAATGGGCACAATTTGATTTCACCTGTTGGTTTTACATAAATGTAAAAGCGCAAGTTGTTCTAGTCCACAGGAAGTTAAAAGCTCAGTCTGCGATCCACATGGGGACCAAAGGGGTTCTCTCCACAGTAAGAGTATATAACTTTTAAGAGGATGTAATTACACAATGTCACCTGTAAATTTAAATATAAATTAAATGGCTAATGGCTGTGGTTTTATTTCAGAAAACATGTAGTAGAAGTGGAACCTGAGAGACAAAACTCAGGGCACATTACTCTGCAGAGTGCTGCTCATGAGGCTTTGAGCTGTGAGCGCACGGCAACAGACAAACACGACTTAGGCCGGGATTACATGTGACGCTCACTATGAACACACACACACGCATACACACACATACACACAAAATAATGCGTTTGCAAGATGAACTACACAAAAATCATGCGGGAAAATGAAAGTTTTGAGAAGAAGCTGATTGAGTTTGTATGACGTCTCAGCATCAATCCACAGCGACAAACAAGTTGCTGGAATAGTTGGAATATTTGTTTTTATACTGTTGAGCAAAATTCGAAGTAGTTTTTTTTTTTTAAAGGGCCATACTGCCGATTGTGCATTTTCGAGCATAATGTTATGTTACTGACAACCAATTTCCAAAACATAAAATCTTATTTTAGTTCCTGTTATTTTTTTGAAGTCGCCTTCACTACAGGTCAGAAGTTTGAGGCCACCCCCAGATTTTAAAAAAAATCACCAATACACTGTTTATTTTACAACTTATTGCAAAGAAAATGACAAAAATACATAAAATAAATATAACTAAATAGTTTTCTAGAAGAATTAGTCACATAAAGCACTTTGAAGCCATTTCAGGCTCAGACTTTGGTTTCTCTGGCCAAGTCAGAATTCTTTTGCTTCTCTTTTGATTGGACGTAATTTTAGCAGAATTCTGATGAATGTTTTGGATCGTTTCCTGTGAAGAATGAAATTTTGACCAATAATTGGTAAACCGGATGGAATCGTGTGTCTCTGAAGGATGGAATGGTAATTCTCTTTCTTCATAATTCCATTAACTTGGACCAAGTTAATGGAATTATGAAGCTCATGCTGTGCAGCACGTTAATCCAAAATGATGTGGGAGAAGGCAGACAGCAGGAATAGAATGTGAAAACACATCAGCAGAGAGTTGGAACACAACAGGAGTGCTGCACTAATACAGACTGATGCCTTCATTAAAAATCATTTGACTAATTCTTCTAGAAAACTAATTACTTACATTTATTTTATATATTTTTGTCATTTCCTGTGCACTAAATTGTAAAACAAACAGTGTATTGATATTTTTTTTTTTTTAATGGGGTGGCCTCAGACTTCTGGCCTGTAGTGTAATTTTTCAAAATAAAATGTTCAGGTGATGCTCACCTTCAAATTCAGTGTTTTGCTTTCTAACACTTATGCACGATTGTAGAGCGCACGGTCCTTTTAATTTCTCGGTAAAAGCAGTCTTCCCCTGGAACTATATTTCGTGGCGGAGAAATACATCCATGCAGCTCCGTGTTGGATCAATTAAATAAAGTTACTTTGGCAAAAAAAAAACCATAATAGACATGTTGTTCGCTGTGATGGATTACATATCTTAAGCGTGTTTCATGTCTTTACACGTTGATTTTAATAGTGTGCTGGAATGAACTGAAACAATCTGGAAGGTAAAAAAAAAAAAATCCNCACGTTGATTTTAATAGTGTGCTGGAATGAACTGAAACAATCTGGAAGGTAAAAAAAAAAAAATCCCAAATTTACCGTTAAATTAATGTATTTTGGGAAATGGTTGTCAGTATCGTAAAATGTATTGATTGGTCCCAAACATACATGATCGCTGATATGTTCCTTGAATATGTTCCTGTCCTGACCAGGGATTATGTTTTGACCCTTACATTTCCACTAGTGGGTATAGTGGACGTAGTATTTATCCCTCAAACAAGTGTGTAAGCAACATCATCATCATCATCATCATCATCATGGATTTCAGTGACGTTCTTCTCACTCCCACAGCATTAAATGATTCATTGCCCACAGAGACGCTTTCTTCCCACAGGAAGTCAGAACAAACGTGCTCACTCTCACTCACACACACACACACACACACACACACACACACACACACACACACTCACGCTGCAGCATCACGGCAGGAAAACATCCAGAGCCTCTCCTGACAGCAGCGTGGCACTCTGTGTGTATTCCTTTAATTAACGGTCCTGACACGCTGCCAGTCATTAAGATAATGACTGACGCGGTGGGAGGGGTTTAATCAGAGTCCAGTTCCAGCCAGACCCTAAACGACAGGAAGCGGCAGATTAACGCTGGATTACACCCATCTGTACTGGCCACCGTCTGGAGGGAGAACAGCGATGACAAGAACGCAGGAACAAAAAAAAAAAAAAAAAAANAAAAAAAAAAAAAAAAAACGTACAGAATGATCTGGAGCATCCTGAAAAACCAAACTTCCCTCAGGATGAAATATCTCATCTAATCTAACCAATCAATCAATCTATCTATCTATTGATATCTAGCTCCATCCATTCATCCATCTATCTATATATCATCCATATCTATCTATCTATCTCCATCAATCATCTATCTATCTGTCTTCAGCCATTCATCCATCTATCTATCTATCTATAGTCTTATTCTTTGGGACATTAGGATTCACTGGAACAAATAACCATTTAGGGCTTTGCTCAAGGGCAGACGGACGGACGGACAGATGGACGGACGGACAGATGGATGGACAGAGATAGATAGATAGATAGATAGATAGATAGATAGATAGATAGATAGATAGATAGATAGCTTCTGTGTTAAAATCAATGAAACAGCTTGTTCAACTCTACCTATACAGTCAGTACACACACACACACACACAGCAGAGTGATACAGATTAATAACGGACACGGTGTTGGAGAGATAATCCCGTCATTTCCACACAAAGGATTTCTGTTTCCTGCTGAAGCTCCAGAGTACGACCAATCAGATCTGATCAGACCAGCAGGAAACAGGAAGAAACCGATGTCTGCAGCCAGACTTCTTCTCTGTCTTTATCTCTGATCACGTTCCCATACTTCCCCCATAACCATAAAACCAACCATGATACTTCTATGGCATCTGATGGTGAGTTTAAAGGATCATACCAGTGGTTCTGCATGTATGAGCACAATAATACTACTTACATGTTTACTGCCAACCATCGTCCAAAACACAAAACTTATTTTAATTTTCCTATTATTTTGCAAAATTCCCTAATCTTTCAAAATCAAATGTTCAGGTGAGACATGCACCTTAAAATTAAACATTTCACCTGATGACATGCATGTCCAAATGTAGAAGGCATGGTTGTTTTCATTTCTCTGCTATAAGCAGTCTTTTCACCTGGGACTATATTCCCTGGCAGAGACATACATTTCTTTCAATGTAGCTCTGTGTTGGAATAGTTAAATAAAGTTACTTAGAAAAAAAAACAAAAAAAAAAAAAAAAANTATATATATATATATATATATATACACACACACACACAAACAATGGGTGTGTGGTTCGCTGTGATTGATAACATATCTCCAGCATGTTCCAAATCTCTACAAGTTTGATTTTTATAGTTTACTGGATGAACTGAAACCAATGTCAGTCTGGAAGGCAGGAAAAACAATTCTAAATTTTTCCCATTCCTGTAGTATGTTTTGGGAAATGGATGACAGAAACATGAATACAGAACCACTGGTATGGTCCTTTAAACTCACCTTCAAATACCACAGAAATACCATAGTGTAGTTATTGGGCACAAATATAAAATCACCGGTATGGTCCTTTAAGTTGATCTCTCACGTTATCACCAAGAGCTATCCTCTTAATTTCCGGCAGGAACACATTTAAAAAAAAGACCACATTTCATCATACTAATACTACTATGATTTTATTATTAATAGCACCGTATAATTATAAAATTAATAATACTAATACTTTTACTTTTTATATTACCATATGTACTCATTTTTTTTTCCAACTACTACTACTACTACTACTACTACTATTACTACTGCTGCTACTACTAGTACTGCCCCTCAGTTGACAGCTCTGCCCTCTAGTACTACAACTACTACTAATACTAGTGGTATTATAGTACTTTGACATTGGACGTATGCTAATATTGAGCTCACAGATATACACACACAGACACACACAAATACACACACGATCACCATCACACACACACCATCACAAACCCCATCATACTACAATTTCGCTCTCTGTTCTCACACACACACACACACACACACACACACACACACACACACACACCAGAGAACAATTACCTCCGTACCTCGCGCGTCCTTTCTTTCTAATCACCGGCGACGATAAAACGTCAGACCGACAGACGGTTCGTCGGTCACGGTCGAGTTAATATCAAGCCCTCGGTGTGTTTTCCCCGGTAAATTCCCGGTAGAAACGAACAGAGTCGTTATACATGAGGATTCCCAGTTCATCATCCAACCGGATATCGGTATTTCCTTATCAGCCGTCGGATGGCGTTCTTATCTCCGTTATTCTTCTTCGGGTGAGCACGAGCTGTCGTCTGGAGGATCCGGTGGCACGAGCCTCCTCCAACCGACGGGAGGTCATGAATTATTCACAAAGGGGCGTGGTTAAGGCCTTAGTGTGTGTGCGTGTGTATGCGTTACAGACAACAGACTACCAGCTGACTACAGCAGCTGGCATGATGAAGTGCTCAGCGTAACTAGGGCGACATCTGGTGGTCAGAGGAGAAACTGCACCTGTACCAGCCCTGTAACAGAACGCACGGAGGAAATCCTGAGCTGGAAAAAGGGTTGATTGATAAGTTGTGAGCCGAGTGCATAAAGATATAATTTTCTGAGTTGTTGCTGTTCTCTTTAAAGAATCATAACAGTGATTTTGCATGTTTAAGTCTGACAAGCCTAAATACTACTCGCATAGACGTTACGTTACTGACAACTATTTTCTAAAACATAAAACCAAATTTTAGTTTTCCTGTCATTTTGCCAAATCTCCTAATCTTTCAAAATCAAATGTTCAGGTGAAACATTTGCCTTAAAATTTAATGTTTTCCTTGCTAATACATATATCTGGTGGTCCAAACCAGTCCACATCACCGAATAATGCAGAATTTAATCTGTTAGACATAAGCTAGGTCGAAGAATATTCATCTCACTGTCTCCATCCTAAAGCCTCCCCTACTTCCCACACTGTTACATTTAATGTAGCCCATCTCTTTAATGTAAACTGTATAAACTTTAGTTAACGACAGCTATTCTTCTTATATTGTAACAGTTGTTATAGTTGTGACAATAAATTTTAAG
>VXCM01005219.1:0-35854 GCA_014773175.1 Lucifuga dentata
TGACCCGGTGTCACAGCGATCTCATCAGCAAGTCTCCTTAAGAGGACGCTGGTATTTCCATAATGAGGACAAAAGCCAGAAAAGCAAACTGAAAATACCAATGTCACCCAACAGCCTGGAGGAGAGAGAGAGAGAGAGAGAGAGAGAGAGATGAATGCAGGGCATATATGAACAATTCTGTACAGACATTTCAGTTGTGGTCCATTGTTTTGAGTAGTGGTAATGACAGCAGGTCCATCGCTGAGGCTGTAGCGGTAATATATTATATATATAATATATTATAGTCTCATCTCTCTGCTGGGAATATCAGCCTGCTATCTTTATAATGCTCAGGAAACACAGATGACACTGAAAAGCCCTTTGTGGAGCAGTTAAAGTGATGTATAGTAAGACCTGCCAGAGGATGCAATGCCTCCGTGAAACACAAAGCAAATAGTGATCAACGCCACAAAAGCCACAGATAAATACATACACTCCCAATACCACACTTACACATCTACACACAGAGACACACAAGCAGACGACGCCTTTAATTTACTTTACAACATGCTCCCAGAGTCAATAACTGTCTGCATTACAGGGGACATATTATGCCTTTTGTTACTTTATGTCATTTTTATAGTGTAATATAGTTGTGATTATGTGAGTAACGGTCAACGGTGCAAAAACTGAGGCTACATGCAATAGTGCAACGACAGATCCTGAACAATATGTTTTTAATAAGTCCCGTACTTCATATGTACGGTATTACATGTAATAACATGTACACACGAATTAGTGCCACTGTTTCAACAGAATCCGTGTTTTGTTGTCTATGGTTGCTGCCACCTGAAGCTCCTGGCCAATCAGAACAGAGTAAGCTTTTTGGGAGGAGCTTTAAAGAAATAGTACTTTAAACAAAAACTTGGCAATATATCTTTATGAATATGTTGCATTAGTAGTTCAAGGCTATTGCACGTGCCACTTATCCAAGTATCTTCATCAGTTGAATCTTTTTTGTTTTTACACAAATTCTTATTAGCTGTAATGAGATGTCGTTTATTAATGGCTGTAAAAATGGTTCACGGTCTCCTTTCAATGATCTCACGCTCTTTATTGTCGCATCTGAAGGTCCTAATGGCCGAGATTAGTGAAAGGCTAACCAACCTCTTCTCTCCTCGCTCTGTCCTCATCAAGAGCTTGTTAGCTTCATTAAGCAGCTAGCAGGTAATTAGCAGCAGATAGATCCCTGCAAGAGCTATTTCCCACAGGTGTTGTATGAATGTTAACATGTCTGCACACACCTGCTTGTGTGTACAACGTCCTTATATACATGCTGGCCTGACCTGTGGTTATTTATGTATGCTCTGTTTTGAGTAATCAGTTAGCATGGGAGCTACAATGCCCCCGTGTCCTCCTGCTGTTTGTTAGGACGTCTTGTCACAAGCCAAATGCAACAAACACCAAGCAGAATATTCTATCAGCCTTTGGAGAGCCACTAAAAAGTTTGCGGAGGACCAAATTTAGTTTGTGGGATTTATTTTTAGGTGGTTATGTTCCAGCTATTGATGCTGTATTCTTTGTCAGAGCCCAGAGGGTTTGAGGAGCTGAACATCAAAAACACAAAGCCGTTGTTGTCGTCCTGCTGTAAAAACTACATGCACCAACAGATACCAACATATTTTAAACACCTCAGTTTGTGCGATAACCAAAGTTTCTATATAGAAAACCTTTCAGTGAACTTAAGCTCTTTAACATGAAACAGCAAGACGTTACTACCAACACTATAAACCTCCCAGAAAACGATGAACCAATTAAACCAAATGAGAGTTTACAGTAAAATGTCCTTAACTATATCAGGTGGAGATTTGATTCATTAATTGGTAGCTATCTGGTCTTTATCTAAATGTAACTTAGCATCATTAGCTTTGCGTCTGCACGGTTTAACTGACAATTACAGTACGTTGGTGTTTGGGTGCGTTAACTTACCATGACAGCAGCTTGATGGTCGTTGTGTTTAGCCAGGTCGATCAGGTTGAGGCCGTTGTAAACCAGGTTTTCCAGGCAGCCATGGAAGTTCCTCTTGGAGACGAGTGGTTTCTGCGAGCTGAGGCCATGGACTGCTGCTACGCTCAGCTGTATGAAGACAATAACACACATTCAACAGCAGCATTAGAAATGCAATTTGCAATGTGCATTGTCATGCAAACCCAATAATTTAGGGTTACGGTTTATGCTTAACATACTCAGGGATGCGACAGTCGGCCTGTGGAAAATGTGATGTAATAGCAGCCAAAACATTTCCTTTAATGGTTCCATATGTGCTGTTTGTATACCTGTATGTGTTTATGTTTCTCAATGGTGGGTTTTAACCCACCTGCTTGATGTGCCAGTGGCTGAACTCTGCAGGGATTTGAACCCGTTGGGTGTTTTTGTCCACGGTGAGGTTGNGATGTGCCAGTGGCTGAACTCTGCAGGGATTTGAACCCGTTGGGTGTTTTTGTCCACGGTGAGGTTGAGGTGCAAACCCTGCCGCTCCACCGCCACATGATGCCAATGCTGGTCATCTAACAGACTGCCGAGGGAGACCAGATGCTGAGGTTCAGAGGATAAACTCCTACCTGAAACAGAGGAGGAGGAGGAGGNCCGAGGGAGACCAGATGCTGAGGTTCAGAGGATAAACTCCTACCTGAAACAGAGGAGGAGGAGGAGGAGGAGGAGGATTTTCACTATCATTTTATTTTGAAATCACATAACTGTCTCATGCCAGCATTTATAACTTGAGATCAAGCCAAGTCTAAGTCATGTGACTCTGCAGCCTGGGTATTAGGTCTATGATTCATCTAAAGGTGTACGGGGAGGAGAAATGGAAATCCTTAGGTGGAAAAAAGAAGCAATGTTCAGTAGAAGTGAGGAGGAAGAGGAAGGTGGAGGAGTAAGAAGAACAGGGGGTAGGAAGAGGTAGGGAGGAGGTAGAGAAGGAGAGTGAGGGAAGGTGATGGACAAAAGGAGGAAGAAGGAGAGGAGGAACTAAGAGAGGCAGAAAGCAAAGGTAAGAAATCACTGTGAAAAGAAGGAAGAAAAGAAATGGTGTTGCAAAAGGAGGAGAAGGCAGGAGAAGATGAAGAAGATCGAGAAAGAAATGGAGGCAGAAGAAAATGGAAATGACAACACTATTAACACTTCAGGGAAAATGAGCTGAATGAATGTTCTGCCAAATTAACTGACATTCATTCGGGTTATCTGACTTTCTGTTTCATCTTCACATCTTCTGATTTACTATTCTGAGTTCCTTTTGAATATCTGACCTGGTGTCACGGGAATGACAAACTGCGAAGCTCAGGCAACACGGTCGCCTCCTTATTGTGGCTCAGTATTCTAATTTTCTCAGCATCCCGCTGAGAGGAGCACGCTGAGGTCATGCTCTGTTATCCCATTAGAGACCACAGGAAATCTGCATACTAAGACTCAGAACTGAAGCCAGAAATGTGAAAAAAGCCTATTTGGAAAATCTGCAGAGGAAACGTAGCAGGACATCATTAATGATAGATGAGCAGCAGCAGGTCCAAATGAGTGGATCATCTCTGCTTCCCCTGCAGTACCCAGAGAGAAACTTTCTGTTTGTGCTGAGAGAAGGAACTGCAGAAAGACAGCCAGTCATTAAAGATGTATTAGATATTCTTTAGAGAGACAACTCCAACTTCAGACAGCAGCGCTGAGAGACGGAGAGGGAGATGATGAAAATGATAACAAATGCGTCTTTGACATTTCAGCCCGTTTGGAGAGATTATGCGGCATGTTGGACTGCAGCTTGGATGACAGAAACGACTCCTTCCGAGGAGAAAGTAAGGGTGTGGACCTCACGATACGGAGGAGAAATCTGTCCCGTCGACGCTTTATTGTGATGAGTCATTTGATCGCGGTCTGGACAAGTGGGGAGAGATGGTGGAATCAATATGAGAGGCTGGATGGCAAGACGGAAAAATAAATGAGGCCACTTTATTGGCATTGATTAATGGAACAATGAGAGAGAGAGAGAGAGAGAAAGAGAGAGAGAGAGAGAGAGAGAGAGAGAGAGAGAGAGAGAGAGATGATTTGATTATTGCTTGAAAGCTGAAATATATGAGGGTCTGAGGGCAAACAAATAGAAATAATATATAGAACCCTACTCCTTTTCTCTCTCTCTCTCTCTCTCTCTCTCTCTCTCTCTCTCTTTTCGTTTCTAAAGTCTTTATTGGCATGACCATATAGAATTACAGTACTGCCAAAGCACTGTGTATATAACATGTCCAACAAAAAGATTCAACAAGGTACAATGAGTTTACAAAGTGCTAATTATCAGAATATAGTAATATATAATAAGTGGAAAGCTAATAGTAAAAGGATGAAGTAAGAGATATGTATAATAGTAAATAATAGTAAATAGGATGAAAAGTAAATAGTAAAAGGATGAAGTAAGAGAGATGTATAAATGAGTAAGGATATGTTGTCATTTAAGATTAGAGAAATTCATTGAATTAGTTAGAGAAGAAGAAAAAAATAAAAAATAAAAAATTAATTCTATTCTAGTTGTGATGTACAAGATACAATGTAAGCTGGGAATAATTCTCTCTCTCTCTCTCTCTCTCTGCCTTTGCGTGTGTGTGTGTGTCACTCAGTGTCTCCCATTTAGTGACATGTCTAAACATATTCTCAGCACAATTTGCATTTGTGGTTCTTTGGTCATTTTGTTGAAGTTTGTGTGTATTTGTTCCAGTTTTTTAAAGTATTTTTCTTTTGTCGATTTAAATTTGGGACATTCCAGTAGGAAGTGTTGCTCTGTCTCTACAGCAGCAGCGTGGCATTGCCGGCAGAGCCTCTGGTGTAAAGAGCCTTCTCTCTCTCTCTCTCTCTCTCTCTCTCTCTCTCTCTCCCCTTTGTAATATGCATGATATGTAGGGATGAATCTGGACTATAGCTGGAAGTAAAAAGCTGTGGCGGCTTTTTTCCTTGTAAACAGAAATCATAACAAAAAAATGCAGCGCATGATGCAAAATATAATAATGTCCCTGACACAGAAAATGAAAATGCTGTTATGAAGAAAGTACAAGCGATAGTGTGTATGTGTGTGTGTGCGTGTATACTGCACTGTATTTTGATTACAATGCATTGCATCATAGGCCAGCCGCTAAATTCTCCGATACTCGGACCAGATTCAAGTTACATGACAGTTTCCATTACGCCATAAAACTCAAATGAACAAGAATTGAGCATCTTTTACAGCAAATGAATCCGCCCTCAGGAAACTACAACAGGGCTGCTGTTGCCTCATAAAGTAAAATCCATCTGCTCAAGGTCCAGACCTGAATGTGTTAGCATTAGTGCAACAGAACGGACCGTGCAGGAGCTCAGGGTCGATAAGCAGGGCAGCTGACCTAAATTACACAATCTGTAACCTGGAAACCTTTGCAGAGAGCGAGAGAAAGAGGCAGAGATGCAGAGCTGGAGAGAGAGAGAGAGAGAGAGAGACAGAGAGAGAGAGAGAGAGAAAATGGAAAAATGTGAGAGAAAGTTGAAGGACATCAAACTGAAAAGGCCTGAAGAAAACATAAATGCAAAAATAGACAAGGAATTGCAAAGCCATATCCAAAAGACTGAGATACATAACAATGAAGAAAGAGAAAACACAGAAAAATGGATGAGGGGGGGAAATCAAAAGGGTGTGTGTGTGTGTGTNGAAAGAGAAAACACAGAAAAATGGATGAGGGGGGGAAATCAAAAGGGTGTGTGTGTGTGTGTGTGTGTTGGGAAGAGATAGCGAGGGCGTAGATGGAAAGATGAAGAGAGTATGGCTGAAAAAGGCAATGGCCTCAACTGATAAGGAAAAATAAAGGAATATGAAATCCGGAGGGACAAACCCTGACAAACAGCAATAGAAAAAGGAGGAAAATAGGCAGTCAGGAAAGAAAAGCAGGAGTGGAGAAAAGAGACAAAGAAGCAGAAGAAAGCAGCTTCTTGTTCAGTCACAGCCTTTCTTTAAGGCGACACAGAGTTTAAGGTGGAATGAGCTTCTGTTAAGGCGACATGTCTCAGTTTGAAGCTTTGTGCACGCTTAACATGGATGCGTTGCGGATATCGACGTGTCCTGGCGTTCGATTCTGGCACTTTCATGACAACCACAAATGATGATTGTGTACTGTAGGATAAAGCCGCGGAAACAGAAGTCCTTTCTGGTTCATAACAAAACATGAAGAGGAAGAATTTCTGGAACTTGCTTTGGCTGCAAGATTTAGAAAGAAGATGTAGCAGGCAATCGTCAGAAGGCTTCAGGGTGAAATCCTTCCTGTGCGCCTCTTCGCTCGACCAATCCTCGATGAAGGTGCATTTATGTCATGTATTGTTTCAAATTTCAAGGGGTTTACGGGTTTTACGTCATGTTACGTTTCTGTGCAGCCATTGTCACATTCACGTCTGCATTGAGCATAAACCAGGCTTAAGGAGGCGAGGTGACGTGTCCTTACTAAGACGTGATGGCGACTCCCTAGGAACGTTTACATGATGACTTTTTTGTCAGTCAGAATGATTTCATTCTGATTGATGATTCAGAACATACTGTTGACATGAACACTGAACAAAGTGATCAGATTGCTGTCCGACGTCCCAAAAATACAATCCGAAGTATTTGGTGGATCATTCCCAGAGTGCATGACTACGTCTGCATGTGTGGACTGAACACATCATACAGGACTAACAATGGCTGCCCCAGTTGCAAGGTTCCTCCGCTTTTAGCCAAGATGTGCAGTTGGTCATCTCTGACATGATCCCGCATCCAGCTTTTCCCAGAAGTCTGCCTGTGTTTTTTTTTTTTTTTTTTTTTTTTTTTTTTACTTTAGTAGGATAAATCCCAGGACCTTCTTGCTGTGAGGCAACAGCACTAAGCACTGAGCCACCGTGCCGCCCTTGTTAAAGATGGACCTGTTGCATGTTCGTCCAGTCTTCCGACTATTTTTAATTCCTTGAGAACATTAAGCAGGAATGTCGTCTCCGCCATCGACCAGTTCTGCTTTACAACTGACATTTTTCTTAAACCATGCCATGCATGAAGTGTCATGTCATGTAATACACCTGTGCACAAAGTTCCTACTATGGAAAGCAATCTGATGTACTGGGTTATTTAAAGGTGTACACCACCCCCTTCCACCCAATTAGAATATTATTCAGATTCGCTCAGTTTATTTATTTATTTATTTTTAATTTTTTTTTTTTTTTCACTCAGATTCGCTCAGTTTATTCAGATTGACTTGGTTACTTTTCTCCCCTCACATTAAGTGTGCCTCCCTTGTGGTCAATTTATAGGATGCCTGAACTTATTGCTGTGGACAGACAGATGTGGACAATTTAGGGGAGCTTTGAACATAATTTTCTTACTTATTTCATTTTTAAAATGTATTTATTTTTCCCTTTTTCTTTTCTTCGTTTGTTGTGAATTTGTTGTTTTGTTGTTGCACTGGTTTATGTGATGTGTTATTTATGTTAAAATTTTGTTTGTTGAAAAAACTCAAAATAAAATATTTTTTTAAAAAAAGAAAAAGATTGATGTGGTTACACAAGGCAGTTTTAATTGGGATGGCATCTAATCTGATAACTTATGGTCCATGTAAAGGTAGCTAGTGTTTTCTTGTGGGTGATGCAGTGTGTCTTAAAGGAGACAACTATTCTTCAAGGAAATCCATTTATAAGGAGTGTTTAAAGACGATGCAGGGCTGACCTGGTAGATTAGTGAATTAGGACGTTAACTAACATACCATGCAGTCACAATGTCCCTGTTTGTGTGTTTGTTTCTCTTGTATGGCTCTATCTCCCCACCAAAAAAAAAAAAAAAAAAAAAAACATGTTTCACTAGACAAGTTGTTTACTTGGACCCAGATGACATTCAGGAGCTGGATCCTTTACAGTCTGCATGTGTGGACTGAATACATCATACAGGACTAACAATGGCTGCCCCAGTTGCAAGGCTCCTCTGGTTTTCAAGACATGCAGTTGGCTGAATTTGGAGGACAATCAGCACGTCCTCGCCTTGGCAGCCTTCAGCATCCCAAAATCCACTGTGTGCCGGTCAGTTGTTTATTGGGGCATTTCAAGCAAATCCTCATCTACTCCTAAAACCTGGAAATATCAACCGTTTCATATTTACCATGTTTGTGTTTAGATGCTCATCAACCGCTGGTAAATCTATCAGTTGAGCTCGGATCTCATTAAAAAAACCCACCTAAGGATGTAAAATTTCCAGTTTCCTACTAGTATATTGTACGTTTGAGGACAACATCCTGTTGATAAACTATTAAATATTTAACTTTATGAATTATTAATGAAATCTGCCCAAAGGCATCATCAGTTTTTTGGCCTTTGTGACCGTCTCATTTCAGGAGCAGGCTCACACTGAGCCAAACCTTCAGGCTCCTCTGGCTGATGAAAGTGGGTCCATCCTGCAGTCAGTCTTCTAAACACATACCTGCTCTTTAAAATGTTCATGCAGGACATCCTTTCCCTTCTTAAGTGGAAATTTCCTGCATTTTTTTTTGCCTGGGGGAGGAGAAAGTGAGGGAAAAGACAAGGGGGGGGGNGGGGGGGAGAACACTGAGGGATATCGATGGCAGAGAGAAATGGGAGACTAAAGGGAGTGAGACTGGAAAGGATGAAGGGGAAAAAAAAGGAATGGATGAAGGGAGATAAGGAGGCAGAGAGGTGGAGAGAGAGAAAGATGAAAAGAAAGAGGAGGGATGAGGAAAGACTGTTTGAGAGGTTTGAAAAGTGGTGAGAGAAGGAGGTGAGGAGATGGATGGATGGATGGATGGAAGAGAGAAAGTCCCAGTTGCCCAGCAGCCAGATGGTGTGAGCCATATGGTGATGATTCAGCATGGCAGCATAACTACACCTCTGTTTTGACCCCATTTACACTTACACACACACACCCACACACACACACACACACACACACACACACACACACCCACCCCCTAACGCATGCTACAGCAAACAGGATCATCCATCATAGGTGTAACGAGACAAAGATGCAACCATGTAGATTTATACCAATTAGCAGCATGTGTCTCCAACCAAAACCAATCTATAGAGGTACAGACTGCAAAGACCTTATAGATTTATAGCTGCTCTGAGTATCTTATCTATCAGCAGATATCCGTGTCTAACGTGAATAATCTATTAGTTGGTAATTGGTATCAATCAGCAGATAATCAGTGTGTGTCTGGTGTGTTTACCTTGTCTGAGCAGCAGCAGCTTTCCTCTCTCTAACTCCAGAGTGAGGCCGAGTCCTCCGTGTCCCTCTGCGTGGAGCAGAATCCCAGAATTCCTCAGGGTTTTAAACTTCAGAGAGACGACCTCTCTGCTCGTCTGCTTCTGTCCTGGACTCAACCTGAACAAGAGGCTGCCGCTGCTGCCGAAACTCGCCACGTCAGAGGCTGAAAAACAGAACAGAGACGGAGTGAGTGGCAGTCCACCGTCAAATACCGACAACGAGCTTTACTCTAGAGTCAGAATCACGGATCTGCTGTCAGGCAGAATTCAACAGCAGAGGGAATGCAGGTCAGACTGCATGAGGTGTTTGAGAGCAAACTCTTGAATAAGAAAAAAAACTAAAATACATTCTATTTCAAAAATAGAATGTAGCTTGCTTGCAGAATCTTCCATTTGACTTGGCAAGCTACTGTTGGAAAATGACTTACTTTCCCTATTTTTTTGGAATATTTCACATTTAACAGGTTCTAGTGTGCTTTTAAATTACTGTATATACTCGAGTATAAGGCTAGTTTTTTTTTTTTTAACCAAATTTCACAAAGCAAATCGGGGGGTCGGCTTATACACAAGTCATTCAAATCAGATCCCAGAGAAGGAAATTTCCAGGGGTGGAAATACTACCCATTACCACTACCCATGAAAAATAGTTTAAATCATGCCTTAGAATGATGTATTTCCTGACTAAACATCTTATTCAGCACATTTTGCGGCGGCCAGTAAGCCGTGATCCATCAGTTACGGTAATCAGCTTCTGAAATAAATATCATGTTTACCAGTATGTGGATTATTTTCAGAAAATCAGAGGAATACTATGACAATACCCAGAAAAACAGGTCATTTGCTAAACAAATAAATTGATGGAACAACATCGGGGGGTTGGCTGAGGGAATTCCAAAACTCTGCATGAAAGCATGTCCAGCACATAGACAGACCTGCATTGACTCAGGTACAGGATAATTACTGAAAACACGTAATGGGTGAGATTCTTAAAAAAAAAACAAAAAACAAAAAAAAATACTCACCATAGTTACACAGCTAAATGAGCTAAATAAGCACCGTAATAATTATAGCTAATGATAATATACGGTACATGGATTATTTTCAGAAAATCAGAGGAATACTATGACAATACCCAGAAAAACAGGTAATTTGCTAAACAAATAAATTGATGGAACAACATCAGGGGGTCGGCTTATATGCAGGTTTCTTTAAAAATCTAAATTTGCAGGTCAAAATTGGGGGTCGGCTTATAGTTGAGTATATACGGTAAATACCAAAATACTCTGAAATATGTCAGGATACTGAAGCAGGGCAGCACCTTGGTTCAAGACGATGGAATGAAATAAACATATTAGAAAATTTCTTCCAATAAATCACACATGCTACATCTTTGTTTTGCTAAAATGTTCTGCATTAAATTCTGTCTTCACACCAAGCACTTTTACTGCGTTCATGATTGTTCACTTTACTGAGCTGAAAACCTGATTTCCATTTGGGGACAATAAAGATTGAGCTTGAACACATCCAGCATGTTGACGATTTAATTTTATATTGATCCTAAAATTATAGTTTCAATAAGAAAATCAAACACAAAATCAACCAATAGGAGATGACTGCAGAATAGCAGCATGGAAACGAGCTGAAATATGGCGATTCTTGTTGATACTGAGATAATGCCGCCTGAGAGAAGAAAGGTTTGAAACAAACTGATTTGTATTAATGCAAATGAAATTACCTCGCAGTCTTCTGACTTGTTAACATGAATATTTTTCTGTACCGCGTGTTCGTTCATACAAATGTATTTCCAAAGCTCCTAGTCTGGTTACAGCCGCAGAGATAAAAGGAGAAAACAACAAGAAAATTATGTAGATAAAAATCTGGAGGCAACCATATGGCCATAACTACAGCATGAATATGCACTTTTACATGCATACTAAAAGCTCTGCTGAAAAATATCTTAGGGCATGCACACGTAAACACACGGATTACATGTTTGATATTCATGAGCATGTTGTATTTCCATGGGAGACAGAAATAGATGTAATAAGGTAAATATAATAAAGACAAAACAATGCTGAGAGAGGACAAAATAACAGAAATGCCTGATCAGGCGGTTTCACTTTATGCTAGAAATGATGAAGGGGATGAAAAAGAAGATGATGAAGAAGAAGATGAGGAGTTATACTCAGTGCTGATGTAATGTTTGTAAGATGAGCTCATCTGAAAATCAGACAAGACCAGAGAAATGAAATCATGATGAGCAAATTAAGCTCAGATAGATAGATAGACAGACAGACAGACAGACAGACAGACAGACAGACAGACAGATGATAGATAGATAGACAGATAGATAGATAGATAGATAGATAGATAGATAGATAGATAGATAGAAGACAGACGGACGGACAGACAGACAGAAGACGGACAGACAGAGACAGACAGACAGATAGATAGATAGTATAAAGAACAAAACATGAAAACCACAGAAGTTGAGAAAATGAAACGTTTTTTTTTTAGGCTGCTTAGTGAAATGTGTTTGTTTTCCTGGTGGTGTTGTCAGATTTGATGGCGCTTAACTGATGTGTAATATGAGAATTAAAACGGAAGAGCTGTTATGAAAATTAGAAGAGTGTGACATGAGTTTTCACTGCTAATAAAAAACAATTGTGACTGTAAATCATTTGTGGAATGAAAATATAGAAGCTGAGACGTGACAATTTGCTTCGTTTTCTGGTGTTTTAAACGCTACAAACCACACTTACCTCACAGCAAAACAACAAATTTAAAGTTTGTTTTTTTTTTATGGATGAAACCAGTGTTCCTTCCAGTCAGGCATCAGAGAGGACTTACTGTAAGGACACCCGTAGGTCTCCAGTCGGAGTCCGATCCGTCCGCTGGGATTCCAGTCCAGAGGAATGAGGCGCAGGAAGCGAGCGATCACCAGCTGCTGCAGCTTGTAGTGAATCACGCTGTCTGCATTACTGTTACCAGGAAAGGCCTGAAAACACACAACCAGAACATGTTTACTGCATATCTGCATTTCTGAGACCTTTGTGGCTGGAATCTTCCACTACTCAAGTCAAGTTTCTTTGTATTTGTATCACATCCAACGTCTCAAAGGGCTTTCCAGGCCCACATATCAAAGGTTCCCGACCCAGCCCGAGCTCTCTAAGAAGACAAGGAAAAACTCCCTAAAAAGCTTAACATATAAGGAAAAAAGGAAGAAACCTCGGGAGAGGCAATTCAAAGAGAGATTCCCTCTCCTCGAATGTGTAACAGGAACCACAGAAACACAGAAAACAATGAAACATTACAGGACGATATAAACAGCAAATAAGCAAAGCAGATCCAGAAAGATGTCGACATATGAAATCACTGTCATGGTGCTTCAAGGTATGAGTCACACGACATGAATGTCTACTTGTCTACAATTGGGAGGAATTTAAGCTGAGATCATTGATAATCAGTTTAATGCAACTACATTTAAAGGACCATACCAGCCGTTTTGCATGTTTGAGCTTATATATTCAATTTTCATACGTTACGTTACTGACAATCATTTCCCAAAGGATAAAACCGTATTTCAGCTTTTCTGATATTTTGCAAAATCTCTTAATCTTTCAAAATCAAATATTCAAGCGATACACCCACATTAAAAATCCATGTTTCTCCTAATAGTTACGCAGCCTTATGAAGTCAAGGCTGTTTAAAGTTTTCATTAAATGCAGGTCTTCTTTTGGGACTATATTTCCCGGTGGAGACATACGGTACATTCACTCTGTGCTTTTTACGCTTAAATGCTAAAATTACAAAACTCCAAAAAAACCAAGATAGGAAAAAAACATTTTTAATTCACCGTTCCAGCAATATGTTTTGAGAAATGACTGTCAGTAACATTATGTGCATGAAAATTGAATATACAGTATTAAGCTCAAACATGCAAAATGGGTGGAATGGTCCTTTAAAACAATGCGATCTTTACCCTTAAGCTATAACAAAACTGCCTATATTAATATGTGGCAAACTTGAAATAAAATGTTCCGTGTGGATGGAAAGGTGATACTTAATCATTAATAATCCAGAAAACACATGCTTAATGATTATTCAACCAAACTCAAGCAGAATATTTGCACTTAACATCCTTCTTTCTGTGCCAAGCACGCTTAATTATTCCATGTTCTCAAGCCAAAGCAACAGGCAACATCAATAAGGAGTCAATAACAGGGATGAACGCTACATCTGCTATTTGATTAATGTTGTTTCAAGGACAGTTTGCTGCTTTCTTTTATTGAAACGGAGCGTATTGATGAAGCAGGATTTGATCCAGTTTCGAAGTTAATCCCCGTTGGAGTTGGCTCAACATATCCTGTCTGATTGCAAATCCATCCACCCATCCATCCAACAATCCATCCATCCAACAATCCATACATGCATCATCCATCCATCCGTCCATCCGTCTGGTTTGTGTCCTGAGATTCCTGAAACACCTGTTTCTCAGCTGATATTGTATCTTGCTGTATATCAAATGAATCACTGAGTCAATTCATTTACTGATGCTGCGTTCACAGACCTCAGAACTCAGATTTTTCCAACTTCTTACTTGGAAAAATGCGGAACGGCACTTGAAGTTGGAGCTCCAGCTGGGAAACTCGATCCAAAGTTATCTACCCGACTTACCGAGTGTGACATCACTCAACATGGCAGCACTGTGGAAGTGAGCTTTGTGAATGGAAATGATCAGCTAAAAGACGAATAAAGTATTTTTTCTTGCATGAAATTGAAAGAAAAAGGTCAGAATATATCACCAAGTTAACTATTTTGTATAATAACTGTTTGCCATTGATATGGAAGTGTAAATAATTTCATAACATTACTTCTCTGCACAAAGTTTAATACCCATTGTGATTAATATTATTGTAAAACAACACAACTAAACAGTCCTGTAGTCTAACTTTACTTTAGTTAGCATTTATTACGATGTTTAATTTTACAGTATTTATTGGTGTTCAGCTATGCTTTTTTGATTACATTTGGCTGGAATGGTTTGAGGTTGGAAGTTGGAACTTCCAACTGGGAAAAATTCAACTTCCGAGGTCTGTGAACGCATCATTACACACTTGTGGTGAATTTACACTACTTGTGAGGCTAACATTTGTTAGAAGCAAAGGATGCTGGGTAGAAAGAGAGATGTTTCTGGTGATCAGATAGAAACTGAAAGGTGGAGCTCGAACTGAAGTGTTACATCTTTTTTCTGCTTCAGAAAACTTTGGCACTGTGGGGATTAGCATTCATTAACCTGCTTAATCTTTAAATCATCTTCCTTCTCTCTTTCTCTCTCTCTTTTCCCTCTCTTTCCATTTCTCCCATGTATCCTAATTACATCCTTCCTTTGAAGTTGACATTCAGGTTAACTGTCTCTCGCTGCAGAATAAAAGTTCAGACACATGATTAACTTATTAAATCCTCCATCGTCATGAGAGACGGAGTCAGATCTGCTCGTATCATGAAGACAGACCTTGAATCTGACTGTGAGGCGAACTGCACTGTCGAATGAAAACTTCGTAACGTCACTTCAGGTGTTTGGTTTCATTGTGTTTCTAACTTATCCCAGCATGCATTGCAGGTAACACCCTAGACAGGTTTATAACACATATGCTGCGTTCCAAATTCTTATTTTGTGTCCACGTTTCCCTCACTTGTGTCTTTTCCTTGCGTCTTAGTCCCGCCCACTGAAGACACGAGGAAAAGAGGTGAGGACAGAGGAGCTGAGGAACGATGATTTAAGAGAAATGAAACGTCCTCGCTCCTCAAGCGTCATCTGAAGCAACGTGACTTGTCACACAGCTGATCAGCTTGGAGCTGCTGTGTTTTAGTTTCTACAAGATGATAAAATAATGAAATATTCTCCTCTGATTATTACTGTAATAATTAACATGAACAGTTTGACAAACGTCCAGAACAATCTCACGATATAAGAGCATTTTATTGTTTTATGTTTCTTTATCATTCAGAGCTGCACTGAACACACATCCAGCCGTTTTAATCAGATGATCAATCAGACAAAATTAAACATCAATAATCAGAGTAATTTTACATCTGAGATGTTGCTTTTATTTTTCTGTTTACATGTTTGATGAAACTGTGCGGTTATATTAAGGATGCGTGTCGCTGTATCAGATCAGCTGTAATAGATCTGTCCAATCAGAAACAGACTTCCAGTAAAGGGGCGTGGCTGTCAGGTAACAGACTTCCGCATAGGACCCTCTCGCATTTCCTCGCTCATGTCTCCCAGATGAAGCCTCCTCCATCCTCAGAACAGAAATAAGCACTTTGGGACGTCCTTAAAGATGGCAGACCAGATTGGTTTCCAGGTCACACAAGGATCGAGGAGCAAGGAGCAATCAAATAAGAACGTGGAACGCACCAACAGTAAGAAATACATTCAGCTTTACAGGCTCTCACAGCATCAGTTGCTGAAACAGCCTGAGTTCTATAGGAAAACATGAAAAAAAACTACTTTTAGTTTAGTATTTGAGTACTTGAGTACTCATTCCACCACTGAATGTTACTACAGATTTTGCACAATGAGGAAACAAGCAGTTTTAAAATCATCCACCGATCCGGAGCCTAGTAGTTCAATAAAATCCTCATTTTCATACACTTTAAGGACCATTCTGGTGCTTTTGCATGATTGAGACCAATAAATACTACCCAATACAAGTAAAATTACTTCCAATCATCACAGAATGTTTATTCCACCATTTAACAATGGTGGAATAAACATTAATTAGATGTTCTCCACACCACAGGTATGGTCCTTTAAACTCTTCATGCCTGATTCCAGAGATTCAGTATCGAGGGAAAATAAGCCGACATTTATCCTTGAGATTTGTTGGGCCAGATGACTTGTTTGGTCACACGGGAGTCATGTGACATAGAAATGAAGAATCCACTTGGAGAAGAGACAAAATGTCTTCAAGACTAAAGAAGTCATCCACTTGTCTTGAACTAATACTGCAAGATGTTGGTGGCTGAGAGTTTCTTTCTGGTTCTGGCTTATTATGATGTGTTTGTCCTGAATAATTACAGTCTGATCACTTCCAGATGGGCCGTGTCCGTAATGTCCTTTCAATAGCAGCTAATATCGTGCCAACAAACCTGTTTGAGTATGAGACATCTTGTGTGTATATTTGGCTGTAATACTCAGTAAAAAAATGTTAATATTGAGTGCAGCGCTTCATCAGAGCTCTGCGCTGGCGGGAATAGCCTTCAGCTCAACAAAGTACTCAAAAAAGAGAACAGCATCTCATTTTCTTTCAGAGACATGATCTGAGGTGGCTGAGGAGGAGCGAGAGAGCAACTGAAAAGAAGAGAGGAAACATATGAGGCAGGAAGATGATGAGAAGAGAATAGAGAAACAGTAGAGAGAATCTAATTGACACGGGCAAAGAAGAAAGAAAATGAAATCTTGACCAAAAAAAGGGATAAAAGGAGTGAAGGAAGACAGAAAAAATAAGGATAAAAAAATTGACAAGTTCAGGAAAAATTGAAAAGAGAGCAGGACTCAGCCCTGCAGGCGGGAGGAAAGAGGCTGATAACGAGGACGGCGAGAATAAAGAGAAGACGGATCGCAATATTTCCAAGACTTCTGAAGAGAAAAGGGCGGACTGAGACAATCACGGTATTCCTCTCTTTAGCTCTTCCTCCTCTAAGTTTACAGGTGACAGATGGGGAGAAGAAGTTGTACTGCCTCCCTGATTTTTGGTTATCTAAGCCGAAAGCAGCTGGTCGACATTTTGGCAAATCCAGCAGCTTTTGCCATTATACCGACTAACGCATGTGAGCTCAGAAACACTTTGAAATGTGACTCGGCGGTTTATGTAAAGTGTCAAATCAACATGTTAAGCTGTGAGAAGCTGCTCTCTGCTCTCCATGCTGAGATTAGCTGAAAGCCCCTCCATGTGAGGAAAATGCCTCGACTCAACTTGTAATCAAAAGCTGCTTCCTTCAGTGCCGCTGTAATAAAGCCTCCATGCTCACAGCGGTAACACGTAACATGGCTTTAAATGTTGGATTATTTAATTTAGTATTTCATTGTTCTTCTTGCATGCTTCTAGTGAGTCGACCAAACACATTTGTGCTGAGATGCATTGAATGTTTCACTACAGTGTACCATTTCTGCCATGATTTGGTGAAGATCAGCGTGGAAAAAACCCTGAAAAATCTAGGTACTATTATGTAACTGATACACTCAAATATAATCTAATCTAATCTAATCTCAAATATAATCTAATATATAATATATAATCTAATCTCAAATATAATCTAATCTAATTGGCAACTATTAACTAATAATACTATTATTATATTTTTTAAGACATTTCAGTAATATTGGATGTTTTCCACACAGTTTTCACTCTTATCACACTCATTCAAAATAAAGTGTTAAAGGACCATACCACCTATTTTGCATATTTGAGCCTAATATATTCAATTTTCATACATATAAGGTTATGAAAATCATTTCCCAAAAGATAAAACTGTATTTCAGCTTTCCTGATATTTTGCAGAATCTCTTAATCTTTCAAAATCAAATATCCAAGCGATACACCCACCTTAAAAATCCATGTTTCACCTGCTAATAGTTATGCACCCTTATGAAGTCACAGTCCTTTAAATTTTTCCATAAATGCAGGTCTTCTTTTGGGACTATATTCCCCGATGGAACATACATTCACTCCACGCTTTTCATTGCCATTAAATGCTAAAATTACATAACTTCTAAAAAAAAACCCAAATACATGTCTTGTTGGCAATGATGGATTACCTATCCCAAGAACGTTTCAAATATCAACAAGTTGATTTTAATAGCAGAATGAACTGAAACCAATGGCGGTCTGGAAGGTAGGAAAAACATTTTTAATTCACTGTTCTAGCAGTATGTTTTGGGAAATGATTGTCAGTAACCTTATGTGTACGTAAATTGAATATATTAGGCTCAAACATGAAAAATGGGTGGTATGGTCCTTTAAGTAGACAATAATCAGTCCAAGTGTTACCAAACCTCCAGTAAAACATCTACGCTTACAGTCAAAAAGCTGAATTTGCCTGAAACTTATGACCGTATTCTCTAATGGTTTTTAATGCCGGCTCTACATCCGGCTCCGTCTTCACCAGCAGCAGCAGCTAATGTTTGGCAGCAGGACCGTCCAGTCAGCAGAGCGCTTTCATTGGTCCATCCATTATTAATGACGAGTCAAAGGCCTCTGATGCTTGTGATTATCGTTATGTAATGCACTGGTCCACTGATAGACACTATGCTTGAATACGCCAAAATAATCTGTAATTTTTTTATGCCTAAGGGCACACTGCAACAAAAGAGAACAATAATAAGTAATAAAGGACTTTAAAAATGACATATTATACAGATTTCCATGGTTTTATTTTCATTTAGGAGTTTGAAACTTTTGCAATGCTTTAATGTGATCAGCACATTGATATAGTTCTACACTCCCTTGCTGCTTGTATGCAAACTGAGTGAAAACATGCCACTCTGGGTACTGTCTCTTTAAGACCCCGTCCCAAAAAGTCTGCTCTGTTCTGATTGGCCAAACTGCATCAAGCCTGAGTTGGCGACACCCATTTACCGTCAAACATGGATATTGGCCCAAAAACTCTCTCACTAGCCTCATATTTTGTGGGCGTGTTTAACCAGGTGAGTCGGAGGGCTCAAACAAATATGTTACATGTTAACATTAACATGTTAAGTAAAGAACGAATGAAAAACTAAGCTTTCTGGATGCATGTCTACAGGCGGTTTGCAACTTTGACATATTCCCTGCTATATTACACTATAAGAAAAAATGAGGGAAAAACTTAATAAAAGCATAATACCTCCCCTTTAATGCTGCTCATATAAAAAGTACTATATTGTTTCAAGTAACGTTTATTACACAAATATAAGATGTACCATTTTAGAATTTTTCAGGTTTTGGCCAAAGATATCAAGATTTAAAGTGAGTAGATGGCATTAAACTGATTTTCACCCAGATTTTATGACTCCACACATCAAGAAGGCACTGTTCACTGTAGTTTACAGGAAACTAGTCTGAATAAGCTTCCTTTAATAGAAAATGAAAAGAAAAATGCAGAAAAAAATTGCTGATTATGTGCAAATCCCTTAAAGTTACCACTTAATATTTAAAAACAGTTAAATGACCAGCACTTGACCCGTGGAGTCACCTGATGCAAGAACAACTCTCATCGAATGAATGCAGGTTTACTGTCCTCTACTGACTCACAACTAAGAAAGCTGCTTGGATTAATGGTGAAACATCTTAATAAACACATCCAGATGCCTCAAGTTCCTGTTAGAAAACTACTAAGCACTATTCTGGTCCTTTTTGCTGGAGTATGAACTCACCCCGATGCTGTCTTCTTGTCTGTATTGTTTCCAGTTGTGTCCCGTGTCGCTAAACATCAGCAGGTAGGACGTCAGCCAATCAGAGCTGCCATAGCGACCCTGCGTAGCAACCGCAGTGATCTTTGTCCGCTCACCCAGGTCGACCTCCAACCATTGATAACTGTCTGAGGTGAGAGGAGACCAACCTCCAGCTCCTGGAGAGAGAGAGAGAGAGAGAGAGAGAGAGAGAGAGAGAGAGAGAGAGAGAATGAGAGAGAGAGAGAGAGAATGAGAGTGAGAGAGAGAGAGAACAGCATTCATATTACATTTCCATCTACCTTTGATAGATGCTGAGAAATAAAATGCATTGCTTGACCTCTGATTCTGGAATAAAATCAAACATTTCTATTATAAAGCCAGCATATTACAAACATCAAAATTGATTGAACTGCATTTCAGAGGTATGATGGGATTCAGAGCGCTAATATGGAACAAATAACCATTTTCAATCATGGGAACTCTTCAGAGTAATTTCAACAACTCAAATTGCCAAAATACCTGCTGTGGCATAAGGAATTAGGCTTTTCACATCCCTCTGAGACGCAGATGCACATTTTCATTTCACTTGTGAAACAGTAACATGAAAATATACGTTTCGCACTCCTACAGCATACTGCCAGCCCCAACATCATGTCAAACTGACTAATAAGGCCTTTTTCTTTGTGTAGAGCCTTGACAATAAGTGACATCTCTATCATTTGTAGTCACAGTATAGAAAGAACAGTTTTTGGTTGTCACTATTAAATGTTATGAATAAAATGTTAAATACTAACAGATTAAATGCTGCAAAAAAAAAAAAAAAAAANAAAAAAAAAAAAAAAAAAATCTCATGAAGAAGGTTTGTAATGTGTCAGGGTTGCTTTTAGTGACTTAGCCAGAGAATTATAATCTGGCTCTGTATCGATATGGAGATTTCAGCCTTCTACACTGTAGTTTTTAACAAATCCTGATATAAAAACTAAAAGATGATGTTTACAGAAAACAAACTGACATAAGTTAATATACACTGCCTGTCTACTTTGAAATGACTGAGAGAACATGAAGGAAGTTGAGCAGGTAGCCGCTAAAGACTGGTGTATTTTTATCAGGAGTTGGTGGAGACCAAACATTGAACGTTGGACTTCAGATTAGATCGATAGAGACAGACTCCAATGGGATGATAATGTTGCTCTGTTTCTGCTGAATGCATAAGTAGATGTTTGCTAAAGACATTTGACATAACAACTTGTATAAGAGAAAATAAATATAACTGTTTTTTTTTTTGTTTGTTTGTTTTTTAAATTTTGCCCAAATGGCTTACAGCTTCATAAAGCTGAGTGGCTGAAACATCAATATTTATTGATCACTACCACAAACAGAGTTGAGATTTCATACCATTAAAATTTACCACCAGAGTGAAACATTTCTTAATTTTTGAGTGCCGGTGTGTTTTATCAGTAGTTTTCCTGACATGTAAATACAAAACATACTCCAGTAACGCCTCTTTTGAAGGCAAATGCTAAAAGAGGCCGGTACTGGCATTTGTGAATAAGGTAATGCGATTGCAGGATGACATTTTCCATTATCGATAAGTTAAATCTGGTTCTATATTTTATGAATATGCTCTGATGAATCATGGAACTGTGAGTCATAAAAATGACAGACAAGTTTATCATTGTGTTGGTCTGAAAGAAGAGTTAGAAGCATCTGTTGCACTTCATTCGGTCTGAACTTTATACTTTATAAACCAGATTTAGCTATTCAGCAGAAGAGCATAATGCGGTAAATATTCAACCTTCGCACTGCCTGTATTGATCCGCATATAGGACCTCTGCAGATTGATATCATTTCCCATACAAAGCATCATCAATAAGAGCTTGAGGTGTCAAACATTGATTAGTTTTACTGTACCGGAGTGTCCTTTCCCATATTGAATATCATCAATAGAGGGTTGTGTTGTAACATATTGATCGGGTGTACTCTGGGTCAATAGGTTGGGATCTTTTCCCACAGTAAATAAAAAGCTGATTGATGGGAGTCACTTGAATTATTGATTAGTTGTAAACAAGTGCAGTACTTTGGTGTCCTTTTCTTTACAAAACAGCATCAATATGAGGGTCTTCATGAAACACATCCAGTCGTGATTTAATATATTGTATTAAAATAAAGACCACTGGTGAGAGAGACAGACAGACAAAAAGGCAGAAAAAAAAAAAGTCTATAAACCGGGGTTGATGAAATGGGTAGCTACTGAAAAGGAAGGGTGTGTGTTTGTGTGTGTGTGTATATGTGTGTGTGAAAGAAAGAGCTGTGTCAGGCCAAAGCAGTGCCTCAGAGCTCAAACACCAGATGGATAGATTCTGAAGGAGAACACTGCTGAACGCTCTCCCACTGAGTATGCACGCACACACACACACACACGCACATGCACTCACACACACAAATGTCAGTAAGCCATGCAAAAACAAACACGCTGAAAGCCAGCTTACAGTAAATACCATTCAACCCAATATTCTGTACACCAGGCACAAACAAACAATGCTGCCTTTGAGTCCACCTGGGAAATATTTCCACCGCTACTGAGCTGGAAGTTATGAGTTTATGAATTTGAGGTATGAAGTGTGTTCAATAAGTTTGGGTGTTGAATTTCGATCCTTTTCACACTCCTCATTCTACATCACACGAGTATGTTGTATGTCCAAAGCCACATCCAAAATATAGATATAATAATAATATATAATATAGAAATAGAAACGACACACATGAACCCCTCAGCACCTGCCCTCATAAATCATAATACAACAATCAGACATTTATCATTTCACAGACACCTTCCTCCTGACACGTAATTTTCCTGAAATTTCCAGCTATTTTGCAAACTGTTATATCTATCTAAATTCCTCGCTGACAATTAAAGTAATGCTAATTTTACCTGTCAATCTTCCCACCATGAGTGTGATGTCAATTCAAAATGGCTGCCGTAGGAGTTTCAGCAGCTTCCAAATCACCTTTATTTTCTTACGGGTCAAAATGACTCTGAACTATATGTAGAGGAGGAAATGAGTCAGCGTTGGTCTGGTGGCTGGTGCTGCCTGATTGTTGAAGAGCTAAAGGCCAAAGTTAATAAGCACTTGACTAGCAGACGTTTACACTGACGGCAAGAAGAAAAAGAACAGACACACTGACCTTTACTCATCAAGCTCCGACTGGAGAGGAACGAGAAGAGATCAGAGAGAAAACGACTGAGAAACCAAGAGGCATTCCAGAGATTTACTGTGTCCACCCTGTCAGGTGTCGTTGAAACAGAGAGAACTGATGGCTGCTGGTCTGAATACTTCCTGTCATGGCTGTCACTGTAAATTAAAGAGATGTGTGTTTCCCATCTTCCTCCGTGTCTGATGGTGATCGAGCCCACCAGCTGAGAAACGGCGTTAAGGTTAATCACTCTCAGCAGCGCGACATTGCTGCTCTGCCAGCCAATCAGGCGACCAAGTGGTAACAGCATTTATAGAGGAATACATGACGCCTCACATAATTAACATTTGCTTCAGATGTAATATAGAGTTATTTATTAGGCTCTAACTAGTCATGATAATGAAAATTGTACCACAACATGACCCTCATAAGCTTTTTTTTTAGCTTCTGCTAATGAGTGAGAAAATACAATTATGCATCTATTTTAAGAGATTTGTCTGTATTGAGTATTTCAGGTAAATCCAGTTAATTAAAGCAATTTGACTATTGTTCAGAATAGAATTAAGAATTAGAATTATTAGATTTTTATTAGACATTATGTTGAAAACTGCAATCCTACAATCCTACAAATACAAAATCTATCATTAAACACAAAGTCATATATTTACAGTACTGAAAATGATATATGACTTACTTTACCAAAAGAATGTTGAAAACTAAACTGAAACTGACATAAAATGTTAAAACTATATTAATATATTATAAACAAATAAAAACTAACATTTTAACAACCCTGCACTTCACCAACATCTCTCAAAGAAGCAAAATTATTATACAAGCTCACGCTGTGACAGTTTTTTAGTCAAATTTAACAAGCCACTGTACAATATTTCCTCTTCCACATAGATTAGTAAATAATTGGGCGCTACAGTTGCAATAAGCAAACATCATTTATGAACCCCAACTTATTATCTTTAATATAACATTCATATGCCACAAATCTCTCCTCAATCTCCAAACAAATCTGGGAAACACTGAGTAATCAACAGCTAAATAAAACCAGATGCACATTTAGCACAGAAGTCGGAAAAGATCCGCGGTCATTCTCTGAGTTTCTAACGGTTTGTTAGTGAAGTTGAGGATTCTGATGAGAGCAGCTTCTTATGTTTTACTGATGTGAGGAATCTCGGCCTGACAGACTCGCTGAGCCTGGCTGACCTGCAGGGCAGCTTCCACAAGGAGCAGATGCATGAATAAACTACAGAAAAGATTGGTGGATCATCAATAATGCACTGATATTCCACCTGACGGCTACAGAAAGACAGACAAGCAGGTAGAAAGAGGTACAGATGAGTAAAACGGCGAGTCGGGCAGCAAGGAAAGAGGCTGACAAGTCAAGCAGCGAGTGAGAGAAATGGATGGAGTAAAGAGAGAAAGAAAGGCAGACGAAGAATAGAAAGGTAGCTGGGGAGGGGAGTGTTGTGTGAAGCAGGCCCAGAGTGAGCGCTGGTCATTTACATAAGAATAAAAAGTCTGCAGGTAATTTCAGCTGCCTGATAACATGTCAGACAGATGGAGAGCCAAACAAGAAGCTAATGGGCTCGACGCTGCGCCGGCAGCAGCGGCAGGCTGGAAAACACACCGTGTTTCCTGCAGGAAGAGCACGGCTGAGTTTTGTCCTTTTCTGATAACAGATTGTTTTCTGAGTGACTCCAATTAAAGCGAAGAAATTCCATAACTCATTTCTCTCCTTAATCCCCTGCGACCGGCAGCAAAACAGCGTCTTGGATCATCCCTGTATATAAGATTTTTTTTTTTAAATTGTAAGTGAGGTAAGATTTTAGAAATGAATGTTTAATCGAGCCTAAATACTTACTACGTATACGCTACCCTACCAAATATATAGTAAAATATTATTTTGGAAAACCCTATGTGAAAATAGGGGAGGGAGATATGAACTTTTTCATGTTTTACGAGAATAAAATCCTGAAATGTTCAACATCCTGAAACATCAGTGAAATGAGATGTTAATAAAACATTTAAAATACCTTGAACTAGGGCTGGGAGATTAATCGATTTAATCGATAAATTCGAGTTTACGTTTTGGCACGATGTGTAAAATGGCTGAATCGGAAAANTTTTTTTTTTTTTTTCTTAAAACAACTAATATCTAACTATTTTTAACGGGGAAAATGTGGCAGCGAGTCGCTTTCCGTCAATCAAGTCCGTTCCCGTTTTGTGCGTGTTAAACCTACACGCCTTGTTTATACTTTCCGTGAGGGTCGCAGCTCCGCCCGCAGCGGACGAGGAAGTGGTTACATCCTACCAATCAACGGTCCGTCACGTTCGCTGATGTCACGCCCACGAAGCTTTCACAGGTCAGACGTGCTAGCAAGATGCTAACAAACACTTCAACTGAGGATGAGCTCGCTTCTAAAAAAGGTAACGTCACTGCATCACTTGGAAGTTGTTGGGTTTTGCGCTTCACGGCGTGCAGCTCCTATACACCTTTACAGACCTGTTTGCTCCACGCTTCACAGCATGCAGCAAACGGCTCCGTAAAGTTTATAGGAGCTGCAGCTACTAAAAGTAGCAGCCCTTAAAACTATTTTAGCAGTTGTGACAGAAACACGCAACTGAGTGGCAGCAATGCAGCGCTGCGAGGTGCAGCTCTGCAGTCAAAGCGCAGCAAAAAAGCAAATGACGTTAGCTAATTGTTTTTTTTTTTTTTTTNTTTTTTTTTTTAGTTGAGAGAAAAACAAACAAACAAAAAAAAAATCGTCCATCAGTGTGAAAAAAATCGAGATTTTAGTGTCAGGCCATATCGCCCAGCCCTACCTTGAACAGGTTTTACAGTGAATATAACCTGTCATAACTCTCAGAATATGTTTTGTTTTGAATAGAACTGAGTTCAGAAGATTCATTTTGCATTTATTTTTTTATGTATTTATTTATTTTTTTGCAGTTATTTGGCTAGAGTCACAGGACCCTAACTGTACAACATTTAGAAAAAGTCCATATAAATTCAATCATGTGATTTGGTTGAATTAACAGCGGAACTTTTTTGGAAGCAATGGAGGATGACTGAATAACAGGTTCCAATTAAAGCCTTAATTCTACCTTCCAATCTCATTTTTTTAGAACATGATTACAGCTGTTCAATAACTCTCCAAGTCTATTCCGGCATAATTTCAGAGGCTCCACTGATAAGTGTCAGTGTGGCCTGTTGAAAGAAAATGTTTCAACGTGGAAGGCTGCTGTTAACATTTGGCAAGAAGACAAAGCTGTTGAATTAGCTTTTACCAGTGACAATGTAACTGCAGACAGACTGGAGCTAATGATTACAACAGAATGTACAGAAGAACAAGAGACTGAAAGAGGAGATGGAAACGGAACACTGGAAACAAAGAGGGGAATAAAGGAAAGAAATAAAGAGGAATAATAAGAGGGCAGATTATATAGATAAGCGGGAGGGAAGTGAAAAGGATAAAGTGAGAAAAGGAAAATATGAAGAACACAAGGCAGCAAAGAGGACAGTGAAGTACTGAGTCATTTATCTTCAGCGCCCCAGTAAAAGGTAGATTCAGCTCCAATCAATAGCCTATCAGAGCCTTTTATCCACTTCTGGTGTCAGACTGAGTGCCATCAGGCTCTGATCAGCGTCGTCAGGCTGAAGCCAGAAGCACAATGTAAGGTCGTCTGCTCTCAGCGCTCAGAGAAACCGGATAACCGCCGGCTTTCATAAAGTGTCTAAAGAGAAAACAAGGCTGCTGTTAGAGTTGTAATTTAAAAAAACAAACATCTCACTGTTTTATTTTTAGTCAGTAAAACGCTAGAGGAAAAAGTCTGGTTCAAACAAGAGCAGAAACATGATTTTTAGTAGTTACATAGTGCAATAAGCATTTTAAACTCTAAAAACTGATTGAGGTTATTGTCATTTTTTATTTTTAATCATCTGTTATATACTGTTTTTAGTAATTTTATAGTGAAATAATAAAGCCCGTTTCAATCACTTGCCCTGCTATATGCTTTAGATTGATTTTGTATCTATGAGCTAAAGAAAATTTCTACCATGTGTGGACAATAAAGTTTTATTCTGTTCTATTCTGTCTGACCTACATTAAACAGATGGAAAGTAAGAGGATTCCAGTGGGAAGCTCATGTTGCTCTGTGTCTGCGAGCTAACACAGTAGCTCTAACAACTTGATGAGCTAAATACTTGGGAGTTAGTTTTGAATCTTTCTGCCAACTTGTGGTCAAAAATCACTTAATTCAGCTTTAATTTGAGAAACTTAAAGCTGAAATCTGTAGCATTTCCAATGAACATCTCATTATTTATTAATCTACCTGTATAGTGATGCGTGGTGAAACTGAAAATGTCAAATTTTCTGTGATTGGCGTCTGGAAAATGTTGATTTGAGTTTGGGTTGACGCAACTTCACCACGTTTATAAAATAAAAATGATATCTGCATTCATCTTACCAGGATAGTTTTTAGTATAAACCAACAGAAACTTCACATTAGATGCTGCGTCTTCATACTGTAGTTTGAAGGTGCAGAAAGTTAAGATTTCAGTTTTACGACTGAAGGCGTCATTAAATACCTAGTTAAGATGCACTGAGTAGGTGGTATTCCAGGGATCTGAGAATCTCTGTGCATTTAGTGGGTAAATGAAATGAAAGCGGAGTTGTTCCTCTGAGAACAGCTGGAGAGGCGGCGTGTTCGGTAGCAGCAGCAACAGGAGATGGAAATGAGATGGAGACATTCATTTATTCATCGATTTCTACAGCGAACAGCTGCAATCGTGTCGGCTTCACTCCATAAATGCTGCTGGCGAGGAAATGTAACGCACATAGCTAATCTACCACCTACATGCTAAAGCTGGATTTAAAGAACACATGAATATCATTACTGTTGTAAAGTCAACTTCAAGCAATAATCCACCCTTAGATAAACACCGGCACTGATCTGCTCATTGTATTTCAGGATTTCTTTTATTTCTTTTTGAAGTGATTTTTTTTTTTTTCTTTTACCTTTTTATTGTATCTACTTTTGTTTCACTGCGTTCTCTATATCTTTTCTTATTTGTAAGGGATTTCCTTCATTTCCCAGAATGTGTCCAAAGTTGTTTCCTTAGATATTTTTAGATACACGTATGTTGTGTAGCTATAAAAAGCAGCAGTGACATTCAGTCTGTTTACATGCATGTTAAGACTTTCATTATGCTACAATTAAGGCAATAAATGGGTTTTTCAAACGTCATGAATACACCATAATTAAGATTAATTTGGGGTAAATTTACTCTGAGTATCATCAGACCTAGATCTTGGCCAGCACCTTCAGTTTTGCGAGAACAACTAATTAGTTAATCATTTTAGTCATTTATGTGAAGATGTGCTGCAGAAGATTTGCTGAAGATTTGCATTTATGTAAAGATTTGCTGCATTTTTCTGTTCATATCACAGTAATATGAATTGCATTGTGTCTTTTAACTGTTATTCAGGAAAAAAAACAGTGAATATGTTACCTTGGGCTCAAGGAATTTCAGCATCTGTCACCATTTTTTTTGACATTTTATAGATTAAACAACATGATTCATCTAAAAAATTAGATTAATCAATGTTGGAAAATATTCTTTAGCTGCAACTCGTTCAAGAACGAGCAAACTTTCTACGATAAGCATTTGACTTACTTGACATTTGGTACACTAAATATTCAACAGCTTAGCAGAATGTTTTGTGTATATCGTAGCATCCGTGCTACTTCCCGCTGTTCCTCCTGGCGAGAATCAAAGTCCTATCAGCGAACAGAGAGGCGCTTCCCGCTGCATTTATCAGCACACAGTGTTTACTAGAAACCTCAAAGACGATCAAATGCAGCGAGATCCGAGCAGCATCCTGCAGGCTCGGCCTCCTTTACTGTCTCAGGTGGTGAGAGTCATTCAGATCCAGATTAAACCATCCCACGCTCCCAACTCATTCCCAGCTTTGATGCTGGGATAAAGCGGCGACGCTTGATCCCTCCAGAAAGCTCCAAAACAAACAGTGATTGTCATTTTGCCCAAAGCCTCAAATCAGCATCCAGCACAGGACTCTGCTGGGTTTTCATGTTGGACGACCAACCACTATTCACATTTATCCTTCTGGCACCTACAGAGGGTACAGATGGAACAAAGCTATTGCTGGCTGTCTCTCTTATTTTGTCTCGTTTCTTGCAGTCACAGGTGAGTTTCCTGTTTGTCTGCGTGAATCCTGCAGAGATTTTCCTGTTTTTAATATTTTTTTTGCTCTGAATCCTGAGCAGCTCCTTGCTAACACAGCAGCAGGGGTGTAAGTAACGATTACATTTACTATAACAAAGTCATTATTTTTCTNCTTGCTAACACAGCAGCAGGGGTGTAAGTAACGATTACATTTACTATAACAAAGTCATTATTTTTCTGTATTTGTACTTTTTTGAGTAACTTTTTTATAAAAGTAATTTTACTTTTATTTAAGTAATTTTAATGGCAAGTATTGTACTTTGGTACATTTTAAATGACATCCATTACAGAGTAAANTTTAAGTAATTTTAATGGCAAGTATTGTACTTTGGTACATTTTAAATGACATCCATTACAGAGTAAAAACTAAAACATCAGATAAGTAACAAAGCGGCTGCAGTTCCTCCTCTCTGCCTGCAGACAGGCTCGCGCTGCAGAGGACCAGAAAACCAGATTTAAAGAAGACGATCCCAGACCGGATTTAAGCTTCATAAAACAGAAACAACACTCTACATCATGCAGAGCAAAATTTGTTTTCCAAAAATCATGGAATTAGCGTCTTATCAGAACTCGGTATCAAACTGTGCAAGTATGCAGAGGTAAGTTAGCTAATGTTATCCTGCTAATTATTCATACTAGTCACTCACTTTGCTGACATTTATGTCTAAAATAATATTTCACTTGTTTCTGGGTTGCAGTTTGCTAGTTAGTGAAAAAATGTGCACATTAATATTGATTAGTCTCTTCGGTAATAATACGTTTTCCTATTGCTATTGGTTCCAGTTCACTATTAAAATCAACTTGTAGAGGCATGACACGCAAGACACATAATCCATCACAGCAAACAACATGTCTATTTTTTTTTTTTTTTTTAAATCAAAGTAACTTCATTTAACTGATCCAACATGGAGCTGCACAGATGACAATGTATGTCTCCGCCAGGGCCAGAAATTAAAATAAGTTTGCCTTCTACAAGTGTAAGGAGGCAAAACATTGAATTTTAAGGTGCANGCCAGAAATTAAAATAAGTTTGCCTTCTACAAGTGTAAGGAGGCAAAACATTGAATTTTAAGGTGCATTTATCACCTGAACATTTAATTTCTGAAAGATTAAGGGATATGAGAAAAATAAGAAATCTAAAATAGGGTTTTATGTTTTGGGAAATTGGTTGTCAGTAATGTTTACATGTATGCAGGTTGTATGTATTGGGCTCAAACATGCAAGGTCGCTGATAGAGTCCTTTAAATGTGTCTACTGTATCCATCCACACCTGCTTACCATACAAAATGAAGTTTGTTTCTTATGTGTTTGTATTTTTCATTAAAATTGTTTAAAATTTATGTATTTTTTGCATCTTTTGGTAACGTATAAAATGTAACTCAGTACTTTTTACTCAGAGTACATTTGAAACAAAGTACTTTTTACTTTTAAGTAAATTTTTACACAAGTACTTGAGTACAATTTTGTCAAAGTAACAGTACTTTTACTTGAGTACAATATTTTATTACTCTTTACACCTCTGCACAGGAGACGTTTTGCACTGCTGTCGCCTTTCTGTCTCTCAAAAAATCTCAAGCTTACAGTTTCTGTGAGGTGCCACTGAATTTACAGCAATGACAACAATAACAGGATTAGTAACAATAAGCTGCAGAAACACTTCCTCACCTTCTCTTCTGTTGAGTTTGGCGAAACCCGGCGCATGGCTGCTGGACAGCTGGGAGGAGCTTCTGAAGGACGATGGCGGCAGATTGGACACAAGCAGGCTGTCACACACCTCTGTGAATTCACCAGAAAGCAGAGAAAAGTATTTACAATCACTTATTATTTTAAAACTGATATTTTCCATCTGACACCATCATCGTTATTTACCCAACCCTCTCCTTTTCTGCTGCCGTTATCTGTGTCTTCATCATGTTTAGACTCGAGCAGAATCCTTCATTATCACCTCCCTCTGAAATTCTGTCCCAAAAAATATCCACGACTTATGCTGCGTTCACAGACCTCGGAACTCAGATTTTTCTGACTTCTTACTTGGAAAAATGCGTTGGAACGGCACTTGAAGTCGGAGCTCCAGTTGGGAAACTCGATCCAAAACTATCTACCTGACTTACCAAGTATGACGTCACTCAACATGGCAGCGCCGTGGAAGCGAGCTTTGTGAATGGAAATGATCAGCTAAAAGGTGAATAAAGTATTTTTTCTTGCGTGAAATTGAAGGAAAAAGCTCAGAATATATTATCAAGTTAACTATTTTGTATAATAACTGTTTGCCGTTGATACATAACTGTAAATAATTTCATAATATTACTTCTCTGTGATTAAAATCATTGTAAAACAACACAACCAGTCCTGTAGTCTAACTTTACTTTAGTTAGCATTTATTACCAAGTTTAATTAATTTTACAGTATTTATTGGTGTTCAGCTATGCTTTTTTGATTACATTTGGGTGGAACAGTTTGAGGTTGGAAGTTGGAGCTTCCGAATGGGAAAAATTCGACTTCCGAGGTCTGTGAACGCAGCATAAGCTACATCAGTAGTTCTCTCTTGGTCCTTCAGTACGACAGCACAGCATATTTTCCACTTCTCTCTGCTTTACCTACAACCTGATTAGCTAAATCAAGCGTGTTTAGCCAATCAAAAGCAACAACTCTTGATCACGTGAACACACCTGATTTAGCTAATCAGGTGAGTAGAGCAGCGAGAGGGATGGAAAATGTGCGAGACTCTGATTCGCCAAACAAAACTTATCAGGTTAGCAAACAAAACATCCTTAACACACAAGGTCAAACAACATCAGACTGCCTCGCTGCGTTTCAATAATCAATAGCAAACTAAAGCAAGGCAAATTTATTTCTATAGCACCATTCAAACACAGAGGCAACTCAAAGTGCTTTAGGCAAACAAAATGCATTAAAACAACATTTAAAAGACAATACAAACAAAATAAAGCAACGTTTAATACATTATGAATAAAATTAAGCAACATTTAAAAACCAAGAGTACAACAGGATAAAGTAAAAAATAAAATAAGGTAAAAGCAAATAAAATAATCTATAGAGCCATGCTGTTACTGTGTGAAATTAATTAATTGGCCCCGGATTTAATTGCACTGCAAAGCTTAATTAAAAGCAGTACTAAATAGAAAAGTTTTACATAAGAAACTCATTAGCTGAAGCACATTACACATAATTTAACGGTTGTTAGCTGCCAGAAGAGTTGCTAAGGAGTTTTTTGTCCTCTGTTGAAAAAAACATTTCACGGCTTCCACTTAAAGTAAAGATTAATCATTAAGGAGCAGTGACCTTCAAGCAAATAGAAAATAGAAAAAAAAGAGGCTTTCTGGACTGAAATGAATCCTTTCCTGATCTGAGAGTGAACATTCTTCTATATCTAAAGAAAATAATATTGAAGAGCATCCAGTCATCTTTCCAGAAAAAATGAGAAAAGTGAAGTGATAGAGGAGTGACTTAACATTTATCCTGAGTCAAACAGGTAGTGGCTTAGAAAAGCAGAATATCAGAAATAAGTGAGTCAATGCATCACATTTCTCAGACTCAGGAAAAAAAAAAAACAAATACTGAGGCGTTTAGACAGAACTGGTATTATTGTGCTGCAGGTTTAATGTTAACCTGATAAAAAAAAAAAGGCCTTTACATTACGATCCAGTAACAGTAAGTGCTTCATACTTTTGTGGCTCATGTAAGTAGTTGGATAATTGGCTCAGAGAGCAGAGAGCAACAGCAGCACCAGGATATCATGATATCAGAGACCGCTGAGATGCTTTATTCTCCATCTNCAGAGAGCAACAGCAGCACCAGGATATCATGATATCAGAGACCGCTGAGATGCTTTATTCTCCATCTCTGAGCCTGAATCAAATGGTGAAAAACAGCAGGAAGAGGAAGACAGGAGCTCACTGATGGTGTGAAAACCTCTTATCTCCAAAAAGCAAAAATCACAGCCATGTTTTCAGCTTCAACAGCAACATTTCAGAGTTTATCCAGTGGAGTTTTAAAGGGCTTTATAGGACCAAAGCATCTTAAAATACTACAATTTTAAAGATAAAGGAAAGTCTCTGGCTCCTTATTAGATGAACAGATGTTATAATAATGTCCTGCTAGATGACTGAATGCTGCTTTGCTGCCTGGTGGCTAAATTAATGGTGTAATCATGTCCTGTTGCAGAGATGAATGGCGTCCTGACTGGATCATTACAAGCTGGGTACCGACGGAGGCAAATCTGTGTTGTCACGTTTCACACGTATTTGATTGTTATTGCTGATCAGCCGCAATAAAAAAACATCATGCATTATACATGAAGTAATAATTATGGTTAAATGGGTTTGTTTTAATAGGATTCTTTCTCACACACCTACAAACCTATAAACACGCACAAATATACACACACGACATATCTTCATGCATTTGTTGCAGCAGCTATTTCTTTTGTTAAAACTGTATTACATGAAGAAATTATAACAGTAAAGAGTAAATAGACACCCAGTAGAAACTGATACTGCAGTGTAACTGAATCCCACACAGAAAAACACACAAATTCGTCAGCGTGAACTCTGTAAATATTCATAGTTTGCTCTTGAGCTCCAATCTGTAACTTCTTCTCGACCAAAGAGACGAGCCAATTACAATGATTCACACTGCCGTCCAATAGCGGCCCACGACTCTGACAACGAGGCTTTAGCTCCGATTACTCCGCCAACATTACTGCTCTTCATCTCAACAACACAAAGCCTCATCTGCCTCTTCATTTCAAACAGGCTGATTCTGATTTTAAAACGGGATCACCACTGTAATTTACAAGTAAAATCTCCAATTCCATAACTGTAGCAGGCCATTTATTCTTACTACTTAATACCCTGGTTGAGTTGAATGATTAGTAACACCTGTGGTGTTATTTGCGACAAGGCCGTAGCCATGACGTCAACATTGGGGGGGACCAAATCCGCCCCCCAAAAAAATTTTAAAAATTTTAAAACTTTAACAAAACATCAAAAACAATTTTTTTTTGATGCTCTCCAATCATATCTTCTCCTCTCCTTTCCTCTCATCTCCTCTCCAAAATCACATTTTAGAGGCTCAATCATGCAAAATGGGTGGTATGGTCCTTTAAGTTGTCTGTTCGTTCACATCCTCATTGTCATATCATAAGCAAAACAGGTTTTGCACTTGCTTATGATATGATATAATATTACAACTTACATCATCAGTGACTTCTGCACCTGTAACTGGGCAGAAACAAACAGAGGATGAGTGGAAAGAGAAGGAAGCAGAAACAAACCTGAATAAAATTTCAAAATAAAAGTCTCTGAACATAAATGTCTCTGAATGTGAAGAATTCACAACATAACATAAATAAACCACCATAATACTAGAATCGGTGTATAGTTTCCTGTCGTAGCATAGCGAATTTTCTTTTATTTATTTATATCACTATATTGGGGGCGACATTTTGAGCATATTGGAATACTGGGGGGGCAGTGTCCCCCCCAATATCTATTATAATTACGGCCTTGTTTTGCGATTTATCCCTTCATACAGCTGCTGTAGTTGAAACTGAAATTGAAATCAATCTTGTAATGATTGAGTTTTGGGTTACTGGTGATAAATGCTACAAATTCATACTTAAGGGTTTTATATATGCACATGAAGATTAATCTGAATATTGAGCCCAGCTAAGTGCTAATCATCAGAGGTTATTTGGTATTAAATAAGTCTGAACTCCATTTGTGAGAGTTTAATACAACATTAAGCGTCCTAATGTATTGTCATATTACACAAGCTCTACAGTACAAAGGCATTGATGGTTACTATTTAATAATTCATTTGTTAGGAATAAAATTTTGACCTCCATGCATATTTAATTTCATTTCCTAACACTCAGTGGTTTTAAACGTAGTCAGCTACTTGATAATCATCACAAAGACCTGCAGCTCTTTGGTCCTCAAAACTGACTCCATCCCTCCAAGTTCTGCTCTAGACTGACAGTCACTCAGTAGACTGTGGAGGTGGGAGGGTGGGGGTNGTGGGGAGGGGGATTCCTCAGCATGAAAAGCAGGTGATGTGCAGTAGATTAAAGCAGTCTGGAGATGTGAAATGAGAGGGACGCCTCTCCAACGCCAAGCGCTGTGAGCACCCTGAGGAGATAATGTGCAGTGAGGGCAACATCTCACTGAGGAAAAACAAGAGGAGTTTAAAAAGAAGAGGCCGGTTTTCCTTGGCGGAGTTTCAGAGTCGACGTTCTTGACAGAGGAGCACAAACACGTAGAGCTGAGAGGAAAACGGAGCTAAATGTTGAATCGCTGCTGGACTCTGCAGCCGCTGAACCTCAACACTGACCCTGACTGTGCTGAATAGAGAGCGTTCTGAATTTAAAGATTCTGCATCTTCATCCCTGAAACAACAACTAATGCTGCTAAAAACAAAGGCACGGCTCTATTTCTATCACCATCAATCTAGAATAAAAGCGAAAGTGACATTAACATTTTAAGCATTCAAGTTAATCTCTTTGAGAATGACTGACAGCACAACTAACATCTACAAACTCATGATGGGCATTTATTGCTATTTTTATAACTTAATATAGATTAAATTATATTATTTGTTTAATGCAGCCTCAAGGGGGCACAAGCCAGTGTCCTCCTTGTGCCGGTCCCAAGCCCGAATAA
>VXCM01005220.1:0-38162 GCA_014773175.1 Lucifuga dentata
CAGGCATCCTCTCACTCTCTAAGATCTCGTTGAACAACCTAGTCAAAAACTCTACTGCCAGCTCTCATAGATCTCCTAGAGTTTTTGATCTTTGTAATTTATCTGTTTCTACACCTGTGGCTCCTATGTCACACCTGGTCGTTTGAGGAGAGGGAATCTCTCTGTGAATAGCCTCTCCAGAGGTTTCTTCCATTTTCCTCAAACAACAAGGTTTTTAGGGAGTTTTTCCTCATTTTCTTAGAGAGCTGCTGGTCAGAAACCGCTGATGTTGGGTCTGTGAAGCCCTTTGAGACATTGATGTGATACTGGGCTATAAATAAACTTGAAACTTGACATACACACACACACACACTCTCTTAAACATAGGTCCAGGTGCTCTAAGTGAAATCACGTTGATGATGTCATTTCCACAGTAGCTCATTACTGATGTGTTCACAGTCTGACACAACATTGCTGCTTTACTCATGCAGCAGCTGCACGTCTGCATTTGGCTGCTGAGAGCGCGCAACAGACACACAGAGAGTGTGTGTATGTGTGTGTTTTATGAGGTTGGCTGGTTGTCAAGTGTGTCAGACAAACACGCATACTCACACACATGTTAGCATTAGCAAACTCTTTCAGACCGTGTGTGTTGGGAGCGTCTGGCTCTTCCTCTGTGTTCTCTCGTGGCGTCCTGCAGCGTGTCTGACTTTGCTTGTTCACTCTGCATGTGATTGGTAGCAGTACACGTTAGTGTGAGACAAAGTGTGAATAATGCCGCTGGCTTGAGAGGAAGGTGGAGTTTTATGTTGTGTCGGCTGTAGCTTCACTTCTTCTGCCATCTGCTCTCTCTGCCTCCAGTTTACTCAGTCAGACAGAGGGAAGGAAGGAGGAATAAACACGGCGCTTGCTGCTAGAGGGATCACAGGAAGTTTATAGGCAGGAGCAGCATGGCCTGGTTGGTTGTAGCTGATTGTGGGGCTCCAGGTGGAGGTGTGCTGCTGCTAACAAGGCTCTGCAGGTAGCAAGAAGTCTGGTTTATAGTCCTAGAAGGCTGAACATGAGATTTGATACAGACGCATGGAACACGAGTCCTATGACTTCTGTTCTAGTGTGTGTGTCTGTGTGTGTGTGTCAGAGAGTTCTAAACAAACTCAAGTGTTTCGTTTGTGGTCTGAACACAACCCACACCAAGTCCAGATCAATCTATTGGTGTATTGATCTATCAATCAAACTGATGCTGTTAAAGGTGGAAACACATCAATGCTAGCTAACACGTGTTCAGATGAACATGTGTTCAGGTTAGGGTGTGCTTGTATGTTGTCAGCATGTTGCTCCATTCTCCTGTTCAGCGTGTGAAGGCAGCAAGTCTTCTTCACATCATGTGAAGCAGCATGTGGTTTTCCATACGTTGTCTCTACATCAGATTCAGCTTCTGCTGTCATAGTTTTCTTCTTCATGGATCAAATGATGCTATGACTAGGAAAGGATCCACATNGAGAGAGTGTTGTTACATGACTTTAGCTGATATATTTTGGTTTGATTGGATGTTTTCCTGTGTGAAACTGGACCAAACCAACAATTTAGACTCTGATTCAGACCAGAGCAAACGATCTATAGATCTGAAAACACAATATGCCTACATGTGCATCGTGAGTGGAATTGCTTACGTACTCTCTTCCGCAGTTAATGTGGATCTGAAAGGTTAAACACTTTGTCCAATAGGGGGCGATGTGAGGGCAAAGCACTTAATTTGTCGTGGAACCTTCACCTCACATTTCTAGGAAGAAATGACTTCCTATTTTACTAACCAGTGTAAATAACGATGGCGACACAGATCAGCGTTTTATTTACTACTGCTATTAACCTGAAGAAAACAGCGGCAGCGACGACAGTGAAAACATGTGGATAATTTCACCACAACAAGAAAATAATAAAAATAAATAAATAAGCCATGAGCTGCAGCACATTCGTGAGTGATCTTTTATTCTTTTTCAAACTGGAAACTGTCCAAAATACAGTGAATTATCAAAAATAAAAACAATATGGCTGCCGGCCCTAGAATTTGCTCGTAATTTCATNAATACAGTGAATTATCAAAAATAAAAACAATATGGCTGCCGGCCCTAGAATTTGCTCGTAATTTCATGACTCAGCTGTTTTGTATAAAATCTTTGTTTTGGCGCCATGTGTCTGAAGCGTGTTTTCTGTTTTCTGTTTAGATCGTGTCTGATGTCATGCAGGTTCACTTTCCAGTGTGACTTATTTGTGATTANTGTTTTCTGTTTAGATCGTGTCTGATGTCATGCAGGTTCACTTTCCAGTGTGACTTATTTGTGATTATGCCTGTGGATTAAATATTGGACAGACGTTACATTTATGGATCACTGTACATCTGTTGGACTGGTGGTGGAGGTAAACACTATCTTCAGTTTCTATGGTAACCTACAGGTTAGCAACCTGGACATTTTCAGCTACAAAAATATTTACAACAACGAATAAATCTACATTTTTTTGTAGTATCAACAGGAGCTTTGTGTCGGTGCATCAGTGTCTGGAAAAATGTTTAAACATCGTGACCGTTAATAATTGCGGGTGAAAACACAGCATCTGTTGGATCCACATTTAATGCTTTATTAGTTATGTTTTATGCTTTAAAATGACGTTTCAAATGAATGCTAGAAATGTATGGTGGCCAACTTGCGGACCCGTATGCGTAATTAACATGAAGTATAAACCAGGCTTTATAGTGCATGCTAATGTTAGCATGAATGTTATATTAATGATGTCAGCATGTTACTTTACATTGTGTTAAGTCAGCTATTTTAAATTAGCCCTTTTGACTGAGGGTAAACATGGTGTGTGGCAGGTATTTTGTCCATGCAGCAGTTTTATGGTGTGATGTTCAGGGACCATTAGCCTTTAAGGCTTGAGTACCCTAAGCAGCTTTTAAGGCTTGAGTATTGTTAGCAGCTTTTAAGGCTTGATTATCGTTAACAGCTTTTAAGGCTTGAATACCATTAGCAGCGTTTTAGACATGAGTACCCTAAACAACTTTTAAGGCTTGAATACTATTAGCAGCTTTGAAGGCTTGAGTACCATTAATAGCTTCGAAGGTTTGAATACCATTAGCAGCTATTTAGGCATGAGTACCGTTAGCAGCTTTTAAGGTGTGAGTACCGTTAGTAGCTTCAAAGGCTTGAATACCATTAGCAGCTTTTTAGGCTTGAGTACTGTTAGCAGCTTTGAAGGCTTGAGTACCATTAATAGCTTCGAAGGTTTGAATACCATTAGCAGCTATTTAGGCATGAGTACCGTTAGTAGCTTTTAAGGTGTGAGTACCTTTAGCAGCTTTTTATGCTTGAGTATCATTAGCAGCTTTTAAGGCTAGAGTACCCTAAGCACCTTTGAAGGCTTGAGTACCATTAATAGCTTTGAAGGTTTGAATACTGTTAGCAGCTATTTAGGCATGAATACCGTGAGCAGCTTTTTAGGCTTGAGTACCGTTAGCAGCTTTTAAGGCTTGAGTACCGTTAGCAGCTTTTAAGGTGTGAGTACCGTTAGCAGCTTTGAAGGCTTGAGTCCCGTTAGCAGCTTTTAAGGTGTGAGTACCGTTAGCAGCTTTGAAGGCTTGAGTCCCGTTAGCAGCTTTTAAGGTGTGAGTCCCGTTAGAAGCTTTGAAGGCTTGAATTCTGTTAACAGCTTTTTAGGCTTGAGTTCCGTTAGCAGCTTTTTAGGTGTGTGAGTACTGGTCAGGCCAATCTACAGCACAGTAAGCCCTGCCTCAGAGATGGCACTCTGCCTTCTCTCTTCCTCTCTCTCCATCACACTCATCTGGCTTCAGGCTGGAGAAAGGATGAATAGGTAATCTACTAAGGCTGCACAGGATTACAGTGATCATGGGGATCTGGGGCACTCTGTGCCAAGCTTATAAAATTCTCTCAATCTGCGCTGGCAGCTGCTGAAGCTTTTTCACTATGATGAATGTTCTCAGTCTGCATTTGGCTGGCTGAATATGAGCCCACTGATTCTCTCCTCATGTGGACGTGTGTGTGCATGTGAATGTACATGCAAACAACAAATGGATAACATCAAAGAGGTTTGAGCTGAGCCTGCAGCGCTGGAGTCAGTAGGAGGCTTATGGCTGGTTTATGATGAATTGAAAGCTTAAACAGGCTGGTGAAAATACAAACGTTGGCTGTTTCCTCTGTACAGCAGCTGGAGTCAGTTTGCAGGTGGTTTTGCTGTTCCAGCTTTCAGGTGAAGGTAACGACAGAGTTGTTCATTCCAGTTTGACGGACTTTGTCCTGAGCAGGAGAACCGAGAGTCAGTATTCTGGAGCACCATGTTTCTTTGCTATAAGCCTAGAAGACACTGTACGATTTTCGGGCTGATTTTTACCTTGATTTGATCGGACATCAGGCCGATTTTCCACCCGTCAGACGTGCTGTTAATAGATTAATCCCCAAGAGGAAATTGCGTTTTTACAGCAGCCTACATATAAGTATAAACAAATAATCAGGGTTCTGACACGAGTTGGATGCTCAGATGGATTTCTGGCATGTCAGAAATTTGGACAGGTGGCTGATCCAATCAGTGAAAATGTACCTGAGTACATTTTCTGTATGAACTGCTCTAGTAACGACGAACGTGGTGCAAACAGTAGAGCATGTGACAGGAAGTGGACAGAAAAACCTGAGAGCAGGTTACAGAGACATAACAACAAAGCAGAACAGACTCTGACTTCCTTTTTGTTGTCAACTTAACACTTTCTAATTTGTTTTCACTTATTAAAATCCTTCCATTTCCGCTTCTTCTGGGTTTATATCAGGTTTGATGATGCATTACCATCGCCTACATGTGAATTACAGGCAGCCATGTTTTTCAATGAAACTTTATTGGAATTATCAACGGACAAAATCAAACAGATTCTGTTTAAATGTACAGTGTAAGGATGTATCAATCACAGGTCGATACGTCAGTACCTGTGTATGACAGTACACAGGTAAGTGTTTCATTTTATAACACAATCATGGTGCCAGAGACATGAGACATGAATGTCACCGCCTCAGCAGTGACATCCATGTCTCTGGGAGCTCGTCCTATGAGGTCGAGAAACATCTGGGGCGGGCCTGTGGGGTCATGGGATCACTGGACAGGGGTGTATGGTGCTGCCAATATCTCTGAAAGAAGACAAAGGTCCAAGTCTTTAGAGTCCTGGTGCTCCTGGTCTTACTCTATGGGTGTGAGACCTGGACGCTAACCAGTGACTTGAGAGATGACTGGATGTCTTCGGTACTCGTCTCTCCAGAGAATTCTTGGGTGCTGCTGGTCTGACTTTGTGTTGAATGAGCAGTTGTTCCAGGAGGCCCAGATGAGACGATTACCAGCATTGTGAGGGAGCGTCAGTTACGATACTACGGCCATGTGGTGTGTTTCTCTGAGGATGATCCAGCATCAGGTCCTCATTGCTGAGGACCCCAGAGACTGGACCAGGCCGATGGGACGCCACGTAACACCTGGCTGCAGCAAATGAATGGGTACCTCTGTGAGATGGGGATGGGCTGTGTGTCTTCCAGGATGGTTTCCAATTGGGACCTGGGACGTTTCTTTCGCATGGTGGATGCAGCAACATGCAGCCCAGCGCATGCTCCTGACCTGATACATGGTGTCCATGTAGATTTCAGAGCAAATCAAACTAGTGTTTGAGGTCGTTACTCTGTTCTCATTGGTCGTTTGTGTCACATGGTTTCCTGTGAATGATGCATGAGGACGACAAACAAAGACAAAGACAAACCTGGTCTGTTTTCTATACTCAGATTATTTTATTGGTGGAGATGCTTTACTAAAGGCTGGTGCCTTGTGTGTGTGTGTGTGTGTGTGTGTGTGTGTGTGTGTGTGTGCGTCTGCCTGCCTGGAGGATGCCCAAATATGGCTTGAATGGGCTTTTGTTTAGGAGAGAAATATCTTCTCCCTGATTCCATCAGCAGCAAGGCTGTTTATTATCTCTTTTCCTGTGTGTGTGTGTGTGTGTGTGTGGGTGGGTGGGTATGTGTGTCTCTTTTTGTATGGGTTTGTTTGTGTGTGTGTCTTTAAGTGTGTGTGTGGTGTGTGTGTGAGTGAATGTGTGTATGTGTCTGTCTATGTATGTGTGTGGATGTGTGGGTGTATGTGTCTCTCTCTATATGTATGGGTTTGTGTGTGTGTGTGAGAGTGAATGTGTGTGTGTGTGTGTGTGTGTCTATGTCTGTGTCTCTGTATGTATGGGGGTATGTGTGTATGAGTGTGTCTCTATGTATGTGCGCATATGAATGTGCATACGAGTATGAGTATGTAGAGGTGTGTGTGTGTGTGTGTGTCTGTATGTTTGTGTGTGTGTGTGGATGTTTAATCCCTCTCTGAAGTGGATTGTTTATGGTGTGAATATAATCTGCATGACTTCTAAACCAGCGACCCAGACTGATGTATTGATCATTGATCGATGTATTGATCATTGATTGATCAGGAAGCAGAGATGTTTAGATGCTGTTTATTTGGTTGAATATTTAGTCAGACTTTAAATCTGACAAACAACAGACATGAAAACATGAACACAAAGGAATCAAAGTCACAGATATTATAATCTGGAATATTTTCTGAATAATCTGATTTGGACATTTACACTCAAACTAAACTCTGTCTGGTTACCTGGATTCTTCCTGCGTTGTGATTGGTCCTCAGGTGGTCGTTAGGTGGCTCACGTTTCCTCTTTGCTCCATGAAAGAGCTTCATCCATTTAGACCACATTTAGATCAGACTCAGGAAAAGAAAAAGAACTGAGGAGAATCGGTTTGGAACGAACTGAGATCCAGTTACAAGAATCACAGCGTTCTCCAGTTTAATCACAAGTGATGGCATCAGCAAACTTGGTTTAATCTGAACACGCATCAGTGTAATGTGACCTCAGAGAGTGTGTGTGTGTGTGTGCGTGTGTGTGTGTGTGTGTGTGTGTGTGTGTGTGTGTGTGTGCGCGCGCGTGCGTGCGCAGCTCCACCCCAACTTAGACAAACACAGTAGCAATTCCCAGATCTCTGCTCATTTGCTTTCATATCTCATCATCAACCCTGGAGACATGCACAGATGCACACACGCACACACACACACACTCAGAAAGTGCATAAGGGGTATAGTGTGTGTGTAACTTTGAATTTTCATTTGTGGTGGTCTAATGTTTTGAAAAGAAATCACGCTTTCATCCTGTATCCACCCTCCTTAATGAGTAACTAATACACATGCGCACATGCACACGCACACACACACACACACACACACACACACACACAGGAGTGGATGTGTCAGGATGGCTGGAATTCAAAGGGATAATTACAGGAAGGAGTATTTAGGCTCTGGATGCTGTTTGATTGGCTCTTCCTTTACTGTAAGTCAGGAACCCTCTGTCTGTGTGTGTGTGTGTTGCTATGGTGATGACAAAAGCACAAAAGCTGTCCAGTAGATTTGTATAAAGATAACATTGTCAAAATGTTGACATGCGTCCTGAATGTCACTCCAATGTAAAGATTGTCCAACATTAGCCAGAAACTGTGGATGATCAGCTGTTTTTTTTACCTGGTACATATGATAAAACACATTAAAACGGATCATATATATAAAAAGAGGCGATATTTATCATCATTTTAATGTCCAGGATCATTTCATGTCTGTTGGTTCTGGGCTGTTGTGTGTTTTAGCAGCAGGAAATGTAATTGAAATAATGCAGGACTTGTAATGGATTGTTGTGTGTAAAGCAGCTTTAAGATGCTAGCTACAGCTGTGTATGCTAATGACCTCATCACACAATATAAATACATACCATAACATAACACACCATAACATCCAGTATAACATAACATACACTGTAACATACCATATCACATAACATACACCATAACATACATAACACTGTAACATACCATATCACATAACATACACCATAACATACAGTATAACGTATAACATAACATACCATAACATATAACATAACATACACCATAACATATAACATAACATACACCATAACATATAACATAACATACACCATAACATACACCATAACATATAACATATAACATAACATACACCATAACATATAACATAACATACACCATAACATAACATACACATAACATACACCATAACATAACATACACCATAACATACAACATAACATACACCATAACATACACCATAACATATAACATAACATATAACATAACATACACCATAACATATAACATAACTTATAACATAACATACACCATAACATATAACATAACATACACCATAACATAACATAACATACACATAACATACACCATAACATATAACATAACATACACCATAACATACACCATAACATACACCATAACATATATCATAACATACACCGTAACATACAACATAACATACACCATAACATACACCATAACATATAACATAACATATAACATAACATACACCATAACATAACATAACATACACATAACATACACCATAACATATAACATAACATACACCATAACATATATCATAACATACACCATAACATCTAACATAACATACACCATAAAATATAACATAACATACACCATAACATACACCATAACATATATCATAACATACATCATAACATATAACATAACATAACATAACATACACATAACATACACCATAACATATAACATAACATATAACATAACATACACCATAACATATAACATAACATACACATAACATATATCATAACATATAACATAACATACACCATACACCATAACATATATCATAACATACACCATAACATATAACATAACATACACCATAACATATAACATAACATACACCATAACATACACCATAACATATATCATAACATACAGCACAACATACTCTCTCTAGAGTCTGTCTCTCTCTCTACAGAAATGAATGTCTTTCTAGAGACATGCCCGTCTCTGTCTCTCTCTAGAGAAATAACAGTGTCTCTCTCTAGAGAGAAGTGTCTCTCTAGAGAAATGAACGTCTTTCTAGAGAATGTAACGCTAACGTAACATAATGCTGATGAACAGTGTGGTTATCGTCTCCTCCACCCTTGTCTCCTCCGCCCTTGTCTCCTCCACCCTTGTCTCCTCTGCCCTTGTCTCCTCTGCCATCCTCCCTGCTCCAATTATCTTGCTCCATACACCTTCCTTTTTTCCCCAGAATTACAAGGAGAAGCATGTTCCAGCTCTGCCTTAAGCCATACTCACTTTGTGTGTGTGAGTGTGTGTGTGTGGGTGTGTGTGCGTCACACAGAGAATAAGGTGTTTTAACATCCTTATTCTGGTTCAGTCAGTCTTGGTGTTCTTTTCCTGCCTGGCTGTGTTGCTCTGACAGGTCTGAACAGTCATGCTGGGTGTGGACAGACGTCTCTGAGACCAGTTTGGTTCCAGATGATTCACATGATTCTTAAACAACAACAGCATGTCCTCTGTATGTGCTCATTCTCCTGTTCTAACACATGCTCAGATGAACGCGCATTCAGATTAGCATGTGCTTGTATGTTGTCAGCATGTTGCTCCATTCTCCTGTTCAGCGTGTGGAGGCAGCACGTCTTCTTCACATCATGTGAAGCAGCATGTGGTTTTCCACACGTTGTCTCTACATCAGATTCAGCTTCTGCTGTCATAGTTTTCTTCTTCATGGATCAAATGATGCTATGACTAGGAAAGGATCCACATTCATCTTTGTTACTCTGATCTACTTTGACGCCATAGAAACTACTTCCTGTTTGGAGCTTCTTTCTCAACCCCCAGACATTTCTGACCAATGAACAGAGAGAGTGCTGTCACATGATTTTTTGCTGATATGTTTTAGTTTGATTGGATGTTTTCCTGCGTGAAAATGAACTTGAGCAAATTAAGTACAAACAGAAACAAAGACTCAGTCACATGACCTCCTTTGTCTTTCTAATAATAACCTCCAATCACATCCTGTTTTTTTGTGATACAGCTCTCTTAAGTATTATAATGAAAGCTTGGGTGGGGCAGTATAATGATATAAGACACACACACGCACGCACACACACACATAAATGTAACTGAAGACCTTAACCGCAAATCCGGCCTCACCTGACAGGAAGCTTCCTGTTAGCTCTGTTAGCAGGTGCTGTCAGTCTGTATGTTTACATGTAAAAAACCTTGATGATACTCTGATTAAGGCAATAGATTTTTTCAAACATCATGTAAACACCATAATTAGATTGAATTCATCATAAATCAGAGTAGTTTTACCGATGTAGATTATGTGATTGTAAATGTATTTATTCAGGCATGTAAAAATGCCTTATTATATTATTATTATATTGTACAGATGGCGTGCTTGTAGCTGTAGTGGTGGTAGAATCAGAGTTTTGCTTTGTGTCTCTGGCTGCTCTGTTGGTCGTGTTGCAGCCCGTGTCCTTTAGGGGACAGATGAGGAAGAACCTGAAAGTCTGACTTATGTACCAAAGCAAATCTCTGAGAAAAGTGCTGCAGCATCTGATTTAGTTTTTCTACGCCTGTTTTCAGGCCATGTACCTGTTCACTTATGTGTAATTCTGTATATGGACTTTGACTTAGTTGCATGTTTATGCCTTTAGTTTTTATTTTTAATCTTGCAAAAAATAAGATTTAAGATTCTTTTTTTGTGTGAGCGTGCTGTACTGTATTACAGCCGCTGTATATTGTGGTGGAATTCAGGAAAACGTCATTGAAAGACCTCTCGAGAGCAATGTTTGCTCTCCTAAGTAAATGCAGAAAATTTGATTTACCATTGAATGTCAGATTAGAACNCAATGTTTGCTCTCCTAAGTAAATGCAGAAAATTTGATTTACCATTGAATGTCAGATTAGAACTGTGTGACCGGTTGGTTACACCGGTTATGCTATATGCATAACCGGTGCATGGGGTTTAGAGAAATATGACATCCTGGAAAAACTGCATTTAAAATTCCTTAAGTATATATTAAGAGTTAAAATGACAACATGTAATAATATGGTGTATGGAGAGCTGGGAAAATACCCATTAAGTACTGCAATTAAAAAAAGAATGATTGGTTATTGGGTAGGACTTTAGAATAGTAAGGAAGATAAGCTTAGTCACAGGATGTATACCTGTTTATTGGAATTTCATAGAAATGGAGTTTATACATCGCCATGGATGAGTTATGTTAAGCAAATTTTAGATGAGTGTGGATTTTCTTATCTCTGGCTCTTAAAGAAATGTGATAAAGTCAACTGGTTTAAAAAAAAACAAACTATTGAACAGAGACTAGAAGACCAGTTTCTACAGAAGTGGTCCAGTGAGTTACAGCAGATGTCATCTTGCGACCTTTCTGTCGAATTCAGAAGGAATTTAAGTTTGAAAAATATATTTACTGCAACAGAACAGGAGGCATAGACAAGCCATCTGTGATTTCAGGCTCGCTAACTCCAGAATCCCAAAGATTACTGGAAGATATTTTGGGCTCGAAAGAAAAGATAGAATATGTAAAATATGTAATGGCGCCACCTTGTGGAGGATGAATACCATGTATTGTTTGAATGCACAAACACGGAAATTGTTCAATATAGAGAAAAGTATTTACCGAAATATTATGTTAAGTGTCCATCCGGGTTTAAATTGGTTTTGCTGCTGCAGTCAGAGAACCAGGAGTGATTCTTAGACTTGGTGCCTTCTTGAGAAAGATGTTGATTTTGTTTATATGAGTTGGGTTGGTTTTCATTTTTTCTTCACCTGTATTGCCTGCCTTTATTTGTATTTTTGTATTGAGTTTGTGCTCCATACCATTTTTGTGGTCAGGAGTTTAATAAAAATGAAATGAAATGAGAATCTTACTTGTGGTTGAATTTCACTGCACCGTTAGCTTGTTCTGTCACTGGAAGTACAGCTAGCTAACGCCTGGTTTATGCTCAACATGGACACAGATGCGATAGCAGTAGTTGAAAAGTAGTAAAGTAGCAGTAGTAAAAAGTAGTCCACGCGGCAGGATACGCTCTGGGTGTGGCAGCATATGCTCCACTGTACTGGTACTTGTGGCAGGCTGCGGCACACACCATAAAGTCTGGCCCGATCCAAACAGGCACGTTTTCAACTGGCACTGCACTAGTATAATAAATGAGAGACTGTGGAGGCTCTTTGTGTCACTGGGACACGACAGCATGACTGAAGAGAGGCAGGATGCGATCAGAGAAAGGGAAGAAGTTCTGAGGTTTAGTCTGCACGTGATGCTTTGTGTTCCGTTGATCTTGAACTCAGCATATCATCGGATCACGCTCTGTCCTTGGAGCCAAAATATTTTTAGGTTGTAGCCCTCTAACCGTGGAGGACTGAGCGGCCGTCCTCCACGCTGAGTCACAGTTTTTATGCCAAAAAAAGAAGAAAACAGGAAGGACAAAAACCAAAAATCCCTCACAGAGTCAGAGGAGACGAGAACTTTTCTCCATGTTGGAGGTTTGAAGAAACGAATGAGACTGTTTTCTCTGAGCTTATCAACACAGAGGAGATATACAGTCTGTATATTACAAATGATAATATCATCTTAACAATTAGAGTGAAAAGCTGAATCTTTGAAAAATGTCCATGAATGTCAGANATGATAATATCATCTTAACAATTAGAGTGAAAAGCTGAATCTTTGAAAAATGTCCATGAATGTCAGAATATCTTAGTATTTGGTATGAATGCCAGCATATCTATAATAATAAAATAATATCTATATCTATATATATATATGAAGTGTGTTAAACAGTCAACAGTGGATGTGTATGTAAAAACACTGCATGTGTGTGCACGTGTTTGTGCGTGTCTGTGTGTGCATCCATGCGTGTGCGTGTGAATGAGTCAGAGACGAAGTGTGAGAGGGATTCAGAAAAAGAAAGAGTGAGAAGATGGAAAAAGTAAAGGATTAAAGGATGTGACCTGCTGGTTATAGAAGACAAGACTCAAAGAAAGAATAAAAAAAAAAATCAATGAAAAGAAAAAACAAACAAAACAGACAAAAAGGAATGAAGACAAAAGAAAGTAAAGCATGAAGGAAAGAAGAGAGGATGAAGGGGGCGGGGCCTGAGCGAGACGAGTATCACTGCTGCATAAAGTACAAGAAGTTTGTTTTCTGAATTGATGCTATAAAACATTTGCTGCTGTAATATAAATGCACGGATGTGTTTACGTGATGAAATGTTCACATCTAATTTGACGATAAGTTTATCAAACCTTCAGGCTCATTTTTTTTCTTTATTTTGTTTTGTTTGACCACAATACAGTTTTTCATGTGCATCAGAATCCATAAAGTGACCGATGAAGCTGATTGGCTGATGGCAGCCATGATTTTTGGCAAACAGCTTAAACGTTCAGACGGGTCAGACTGGTGGATTCTCTCAGATGTCACGTGTTCTGCCGTTAGTTTGTGTCAAACAGACACAAGAACTTCTAAACCAATTACAGGACAACGTGTAACAACTAAAGAAGCAAAGCAGACATTGCAGGAAAATTTTGACATTTAAAAAAATAATTGAATAATAGTTTGACATAATACACCAGATTAGTTAAAGATTGTGTGGAATTTGTCAGAGAAATACAGGAAAGACTTTTCAGAGTTTTGAGCCAAAATGAAAAATGTTAAAAACGCAAAACAATCCTGCAAACTCTGAGACGCACAGACTAAAACACTGTGACGTCATCAGTCTGTTTGACTGGATTTACACCACAAGTCTTGATGCTGAATTCTGATGTTTTGTTCAGCATATTTACATTTTCTTTTATAAGCAGCTCATATCTGATACCTGTATTTACACGCTTTGACCTTTGACCTGGAGCAGCAGGATGCAGCTATGCAGCTACACGTGCGCACATTTCTGAGACACGTAAAGAAAACGCTTCAGTGTTCTAAGATGAGAGAAGTATTTAAAATCTGATCAGCAGGTTAAAACTTTCACATGCAGAGAGAAACATCTGATATGTTGTGTGAGCGTTTATCTCTCCATCAGGACACGTATGTTCATCAGTTAATCATGGAGGAGAAGCGGGTGGAGTTGGAGTTTTGCTGCTGTAACAGGAGCCTGTTATCACACACTAACACGTCTATTTGACATAAACATCATCAGCATGTCTGATATATGTAGTATGTCCTCCATTTCTGTTTCCAGAGAGCATCATCATATTGATGCTGACATCATCATATGCAGATAAAGCAGAACGTTACGTAGGAGTCAGAATGGGAAAGAAATTCTGATCTGTGGATTTAGACAGCAGCATTGGTGGATATCTGATACATATCTGATTTATTTCCACATATGCAAGAGGCTCAAAACAGATCTGAGAATATCTGATTCATGTGGCTTTTTACCATTTACATCTTCAGGAAGCGTGTCTGATACGTGTCACATGTGAGCAAAGGATCAGAATCAGGTCACATGTGCGTGGTCGTGTAAATCCAGCCTTAGTGACACGCTTCACGTCATCTCGACGTAAAACACTGATACCATCATTCTGTCAGTGACACGTTTCACATCTGTTACTGACATGTTTCACATCTGTTACTGACATGTTTCATGTCTGTTACTGACATGTTTCACGTCATCATGACATGAGACGCTGTTTCTGAGTTTTTCTGATGATTCAGTTCATCAGCTTGACGCTGTCGTCACTCTGAGCTTCAGTTTAAACAGTCACAAACCGTTCGTGATGTTTGACACTTCTGTGATGTTTGCTGAAGGCTTTCATTTTTATTTTCTGCCATTACATTGTTTTATATCTATAAAGTTTTCTCTGCTTTACTTTTCTTCCCATCTCTCTCTCTCTCTCTCTCTCTCTTTCTCTCTCTCTCTCTCTCTCTCTCTTTCTCTCTCTCTCTCTCTCTCTCTTTTGTGTGCGGACCATTTTATTGTGTTCTTTATATGTGCATGGTTTTATATTTTCGTGGTTTTATCCTCCCGTCGTGTTTTTGTCATTTGTGTGTTTCTGTGTCTCACTCGGCCGTTTGAGAGAATCTCTCTTTGAATCGGCTTTCTGGAGGTTTCTTCCATTGTTTTCTGTATAATAAGGAGTTTTAGGAAGTTTTGCTGGTGTTTGGTCTGTCACGATCCTTAACGTGTCGTTCATGTGACATGAAGCTGCTAATAAGCGTGACTTTCTGACTGCTGGATTCATATGTCATGTTAGTTTTTGGCCACAAGAGGGAGGCAGAGTTTTGCTGCTTAGAGGCTTCAGTTCACATCATGACAGGAAGTACACGCTAACGACAGGATGTGAAGCAAGAACACATGCATATATGAAGGACGGACTTCTGCTCTCACACACAGCGTGTCAGAGAACACATCAAACACGTCGTAGCATTCAGGATATGTGTCAGAGAACGTGTTGGAGAGCATGTCAAACATGCTGCAGCAAACACGCCATAGCATTCAGGATGCCTGTTAGAGAACATGAGTGTTGGGTGTGTGTATGGATGTGTTTATGTGCGTGTGTGTATTTGTGGATGTTTGTATGTGTTGATGTCTATGGATGTGTTTATGTGTGTGTTTGTGTGTGGATGTGTGTGTTTTATGTTTGTGTTTGTTTGTGTGTGTATGTTTGTGTGTTTGTATGCATGTGTGTGTGTTTTGTAATAAATGTACTAAAATGACATAATAAAATAAATAATTGAAAAGGAAGCTGTTCTTTGTGAGACGTTACAGGAAGTGATGAGTCTGAGCTGCTTCAGTCGGCCATGTTGGATGTTTTATTTTGGTGGTGGTTTATTTCCTGCCAGCAGGTGGCGCTCTGTGTTGTTGTATGTGCGTCTGACATGCATGTGAAGCGTCTAACATGCATGTGAAGCATCCAGAAAATGCAGCAGAAAGCAGCTGTCACACCGCTGTACATCCTGGAGTCTGAGTGATTAAAGGAGCATACCGATGGTTTTTCATATAAATACAACCCACATACACATCATGTTACTGACAACCATTTTCCAAAACATACTTCTGGAGCGGTAAATATTAGAATTGTTTTTCCTACCTTAATCCATCATAGCAAACATGACGCCTATCAGGTTTTTTTTGTTGTTGAAGTAACTCTATTTAACTGATCCAACATGGAACTGCATAGAAGACAATGTATGCCTCCGCCAGGAAATATAGTCCCAGGAGAAGACGGCTTTTACAGAGAAATAAAGAAATGTCCGTGCTTTCTACATTTGGACGTTTAGATTTTGGGATTTAGCAAAATCTCAGGAAAACTAAAATACAGTTTCATGATTTAAAAATGGTTATCAGTAATATAACACGTATGTGAAGATCATTTATTGGATCGACCACCTGTATCATCCTTTAAATGCTGTTCAGTAAAGAAAGTAGAAGGATCTGTGTGTGATTGGTTAAGGTCAGAGGTCAGATTACGTGATGAAATGGTTTTGGTGTAACAGTCTGACGTGCTGTTTGATACGTGCTAACAAATTTTCTTTCCGTGTTTTTTTTTCACATGCGTGTCTCTGTCTGCGTCGTCTCCAGGTAAGACGCTTCATTTATCTGCCTGTTGTTTTGCGTCCTCTCATTTCCTTTGTGACCTGTGTGTGTGTGTGTGTGCGTATTTATGTGTGCATGTGCACATGTGTGTGTGTGTGTGTGTGTGTGTGTGTGTGTGTGTATGTGTGCGTGCGTGCATGTGTGTGTGCTTGGATTTCTATGTATATTGTGTACTGTATGTTTGTGCTTGTGTGTGCCTGTGTGTATGATCTTGCGTGATGTGTTAGTTTGTGTCAGCCGTGATGGTGTGATGATGAGGCTGATGAGAGGAAAGATAGATGAACGTGTGATGGATGGGTGAGCAGATCATATTTTCAGCTGTGTGTGTGTGTGTGTGTGTGTGTGTGTGTGTGTGTGTGTGTGTGTGTGTGTGTAAATCTGTAACCATGACAACAGCAGCCTGAAGTCAGAGCTCTTGTGGAAAACAGGGTGCAGCGCTCTCTCTCTCTCTCTCTCTCTCTCTCTCTCTCTCTCTCTCTCTCTCTGTCAGCTATCTATCCATCCATCTCGCTCTTTTCAGCTCTTGTGTCTGTTTCAGTGGGTTTTTTAGCATCTGTACCTGTGTGACACTTGAGTGGTCTTGAGTCTGGTGGGTCATAGATCCACACTAAGCGTGGTCTGTGGAGGGTTTTGGAGGGATGAGGACTTGGTTGGTCCCTGACATGAAGAGGCTGCAGTGAAAAATGCATCAAAGACACTCATCTCCTCACTCATGTGGAAATCATTTTGCTGCTGAAATGCTTCACAAACACCAGTGCTCCACTTTTCTGTGTAACACAAGCTTCCTGACCTACATCATGTCATGCTACGCTAAGCTACAGGAAGCTCTATGCACAGAGAGCTAAGCTACACAAAGGACTGCTACACACAGAGAACTAAGCTACGCTACAGGATGCACTATGCACAGAGAGCTAAGTTACACTATAGAACACGCTACACAGAGAACTAAGCTATGTACAGGACACACTACGCACAGATAAGCTACAGAACACATTATACACAGAGAGCTAAGCTACGCTAACACACTACGCACAGACAGCTAAGCTATGCTACAGGACACACTACGCACAGATAAGCTACAAACAGAGAGCTAAGTTATGCTACGGGACACACTATGCACAGATAAGCTACATGCTACACACAGAGAGCTAAGAACACGCTACACACAGAGAGCTAAGCTAAGCTACAGAACACGCTACACACAGAGAGCTAAGCTATGCTACAGGACACACTATGCACAGATAAGCTACAGAACAAGCTACACACACAGAGAGCTAAGCTAAGCTACAGGACATGCTGCACACAGAGAGCTAAGCTATGCTACAGGACACACTATGCACAGATAAGCTACATGCTACACAGAGAGCTAAGAACACGCTACACACAGAGAGCTAAGCTATGCTACAGGACACACTATGCACAGATAAGCTACAGAACAAGCTACACACACAGAGAGCTAAGCTAAGCTACAGGACATGCTGCACACAGAGAGCTAAGCTATGCTACAGGACACACTATGCACAGATAAGCTACATGCTACACAGAGAGAGCTAAGAACATGCTACATACAGAGCTAAGCTATGCTATAGGACACACTATGCACAGATAAGCTACATGCTACACACAGAGAGCTAAGCTAAGCTACAGGACACGCTACACACAGAGAGCTAAGCTATGCTACAGGACACACTATGCACAGATAAGCTACATGCTACACAGAGAGCTAAGAACACGCTACACACAGAGAGCTAAGCTAAGCTACAGAACATGCTACACACAGAGAGCTAAGCTATGCTACAGGACACACTATGCACAGATAAGCTACACGCTACACACAGAGAGCTAAGCTAAGCTACAGAACAAGCTACACACAGAGCTAAGCTAAGCTACAGGACACGCTGCACACAGAGAGTTAAGCTATGCTACAGGACACGCTGCACACAGAGAGCTAAGCTATGCTACAGGACACACTATGCACAGATAAGCTACATGCTACACACAGAGAGCTAAGAACATGCTACATACAGAGCTAAGCTATGCTATAGGACACACTATGCACAGATAAGCTACATGCTACACACAGAGAGCTAAGCTAAGCTACAGGACACGCTACACACAGAGAGCTAAGCTATGCTACAGGACACACTATGCACAGATAAGCTACATGCTACACACAGAGAGCTAAGAACATGCTACATACAGAGCTAAGCTATGCTATAGGACACACTATGCACAGATAAGCTACATGCTACACACAGAGAGCTAAGCTAAGCTACAGGACACGCTACACACAGAGAGCTAAGCTATGCTACAGGACACACTATGCACAGATAAGCTACAGAACACGCTACACACAGAGAGCTAAGAACACGCTGCACACAGAGAGCTAAGCTAAGCTACAGGACACGCTGCACACAGAGAGCTAAGCTATGCTACAGGACACACTATGCACAGATAAGCTACATGCTACACACAGAGAGCTAAGAACATGCTACATACAGAGCTAAGCTATGCTATAGGACACACTATGCACAGATAAGCTACATGCTACACACAGAGAGCTAAGCTAAGCTACAGGACACGCTGCACACAGAGAGCTAAGCTATGCTACAGGACACACTATGCACAGATAAGCTACATGCTACACACAGAGAGCTAAGAACATGCTACATACAGAGCTAAGCTATGCTATAGGACACACTATGCACAGATAAGCTACATGCTACACACAGAGAGCTAAGCTAAGCTACAGGACACGCTACACACAGAGAGCTAAGCTATGCTACAGGACACACTATGCACAGATAAGCTACAGAACACGCTACACACAGAGAGCTAAGAACACGCTGCACACAGAGAGCTAAGCTAAGCTACAGGACACGCTGCACACAGAGAGCTAAGCTAAGATACAGAACACGCTGCACACAGAGAGCTAAGCTAAGATACAGAACACGCTGCACACAGAGAAAACATTTGTCCATGGTTACTGCATGGCCACACAGGAGCTTTTACAGCTGAAAAATAATGATATTGGGTTAATGCAATATATATATTTGTTTTTAGAAAAACAAATATGGCTCCTGTGATTTAATATCTGAGAGAAGCAGGTGGACCTTTGAGACAGTTTTATCAGGGACAAACAGATGGAAAGGACAGACACAGACAGAGACACAGGGAGACACTGAACATATCAAGGTCATTTTCAGATCTGTAGATCGTTTGTTCTGGTCTGAATCACGGGCTAAATTGTTTCAATGCTGCATTTATCACTTGGTTTCGTTCAGTTTTACACGGGAAAACATCCAGTCACACCAAAATCAGGTGAAGTCATGCTAGGGGTGTGTGTGTGTGTGTGTGTTTGTGTGTGTTTTTAACATTAATAAACTCCACCTTTGATGATCAAANGGTGTGTGTGTGTGTGTGTGTTTGTGTGTGTTTTTAACATTAATAAACTCCACCTTTGATGATCAAACGATGCTGTTAAAGGTGGAAACATGTCAACCTTAGTTAACACGTGTTCAGATTAGCGTGTGCTTGTATGTTGTCAGCATGTTGCTCCATTCTCCTGTTCAGCGTGTGAAGGCAGCACGTCTTCTTCACATCATGTGAAGCAGCATGTGGTTTTCCACACGTTGTCTCTACATCAGATTCAGCTTCTGCTGTCATAGTTTTCTTCTTCATGGATCAAATGATGCTATGACTAGGAAAGGATCCACATTCATCTTTGTTACTCTGATTTACTTTGACACCATAGAAACTACTTCCTGTTTGGAGTTTCTTTCTCCACCCCCAGACATTTCTGACCAATCAACAGAGAGAGTGTTGTCACATGACTCTTGCCAACAGGTTGCAGAGAAGCATGAATACAGCATGAGTGACGCACATGTTGAACACTTTGGGTGGAATTCATTAAAAAATATAATAACTACACGGCTTCATGCAAAAAAAAAAAAAAAAAACNAAACCCGCCATAATAACTGAATAATAACTGAACCTCCTTCATGAATCTTTTCTGTTAATCAGAGCATCGGTGTCTCTTTACGTGTTGTTGTCAGGTGTGTCTCAGGTAAACATGAAGATCAGCGTGTTAATGAGCTGCTTCATATGTAAGGGTCACGATTTATCTTGATTCGTCTACTATTAAAGGACCATACCAGTGATTGTGAATGTTTGAGCTCAATAAATATAAAACCTACATACGTGTTACGTTACTGACAATAAATTTCCAAAACATAAAACCGCATTTTAGTTTCCCTGCTATTTTTTCAAATCCCCTAATCTTTTAAAATCAAAATCAACCAGTTTAAAATCTTTTATATATTATCAGATTTTATGATGAAATTTACCGTCAGACTGAAACTCGACTTCATTTTAGCGTCAGTGTGTTTAATGAATCACTTCCTGTCATGTAGTAACACCTCTTTAAAGACAAATGACAAAAGATGATAATAGCCTTTTCTGAATGAGGGAACGTGATAGCGTGACGATATGTGTCCACGTCGACACGGTAAATCTGGTACTTTTTATGAATTCAACATGTTGTATTTCACCAAACCTTTGCAGCCTACAAATGCTGTTATGAGCAAAGGGATTGAGTAAATACAGTTTAAAACCATCAAGATACACACGTGATAAGAACATATCCAGGCTGAATCCCCAGAATTGTTTAAGGAAAACAGGCTAACAATGTGAATAAGTCACAGTTTACCTCGGTGTTCTTGAGCAAGGCACTTACCGTATGTATCAGCTGTTACCAGTTTAACTGCATGGATGTGAAACAGGCTGGAGTTTGGAGTCCTCTTTCGCTTTTCTTTATACTTCAAACGTCACACCTTCATGTCCACGGAAATCTCAGGATTCATCGCATTTTAATCTCCCATAATCCTTTGTGTGCACGCCTGCGTTTTTTTTTTTGTTTTTTTTTGATGTTACACATCAGGTGAACTTACCTCTCTGCCAATTAATCGTTTCCATGGTGAATGAATGCTTGTTTTAGTGTAAGAGAGCATGTGCTCTTACATTTCATATGACTGATTGTATGTTCATACATCTTTCTTCGACCAATACTTTTCTTTTTTCAAATAAATACTGACTGGAGGTCAGAAAGAGGATGAATCCTAAAGTTCCTTTTCCTCTGTCACTGACATGAGGCTGAAATAGTCCCTCATAGAAAGGAAATAAATCTTTAGACAGATTTAATGTTTCCTGAGCAGATTCATGCTCCTAGAAGATTCTGCAAGTCCCGAATTTATTGTTCTCTTCATAATTTCTTTTGAGAAGCAGCTGTTCAGATTATTCAGCAAACAAGCGTGAACCAGCAGAGAAAAGCATCTGCGCCTGTGTTAGCTAACGGTTTAGCTGCTAGTGGTCTAAATAACGGTTTCACGGTAACAAGATAACATGATAGACAAACAGTTCCAAAATGAGCAAACTAGCTTGCTGACACACAGTAGTGAGGTATTATCATCTTACAGCACTGTTATGGCTAACATGTTAGCATAGCCTAGTTACCCATTCAGCAGACACAGAACAACATTAGCAACCCACTGGTGTCGTGTTCGTCAGGTCGCTGAAAATCTTCACTCACTCATCTTTTACCTTTATTTCCTGAGAAGCATGTCTGACTTTATTCACCAGCTCGTCTTGAGCTTTGTCCTCTGGTTGGTGTGGGACAGGAAGTGTTCAGCCGCCATGTTGCAGCTGCTTTCCACTGTTGAAGACATGCTGATGGGAGCGATTCGTACTCTGCAGGAAGTGCGCAGGTTTAAACGTGTTGCGGCTCTGAACATCCGTTCTGTCATTCTGTCGACATCAAAATGTCTGTTTGGCTTGATTCCTTCGTGGAAACCTCAAGAGGTTCCTGACAGGAAAGACTCTCCTGTCATGTCTCTGTCTGCTGTTCCAGCTTTATCAGTCAGTCGTTCCTGTCGAACGACTGACTGATAAAGCTGGAACAGTCATGGTGCAAGTAGAGAGAGAGAGAGAGAGAGAGAGAGAGAGAGGAGGGGGTTTAGCGGCGCTCACATTAGCATCGCTGCATTCACTCAGAGCAGAGCCCATGGAAAAGCCAGCCATCCTCCTCCGGTGAGTCAACACGCCTGGACGTCATGGCTGTAGTTTGTATGACGTGTTTGCTGTTGTGCGGATCATACGCTGGACTGTTGACTGTAGTGAAGAGCATCACATGAGGAATTGTTGCTGGATAAAACCTGTAACGCTTGTGCTGCATTGCTGCTGTTACAGACGTTTGAGCCGTTCATGCAGCGCTGCATGCTTCGGTGTTTTAACGGTTCATGGAGGTGATTGTGTTGGTCGTGGAAGTCTGTCGTGTTTTCTCACAGCAGCAAATCACGTGTGTCTATATTTCTTTTTAACATCCTGTAGTTTCTTGGTGCTGATGATGATTAATCAGTTCATCAGTTACTTAATTGATAGAAAACAATTTGATAAATTACAACAATTAATCACACTTACCACTTGCTTCTCTGCTGCTTATCTGATTTTCACTGTTTCATATTGTAAATTGATCATTTTTAGTTGTTTTTTTTTTTTTTTTAAAGGTTTCATCTTGTGCTCTCTTTGTCACCTTTTTTCCTACATTAATCTCTTCTACCCATGCAGTCTGGTACCAGGATTTCATCGCAGGTCTCTCTGAAAGGTCTCCCAAAATTCAAACATTTGCCACATTGACTTGAATGAACCACTGAGAGCCTCGACCCCATTCTGAGTCTTTTGTAGCTCAATTCAACCACCAGAAGATGGCGCTATGGCCTTGGGAAGCTGCCACACGTTTTACATTAGCTGGAAGTAACTGTGACAGACAGTCGATTAGCAGAATCGGCTAAAGCCCTTACCTTTCTTTATGATTTCTTTATTTCCCGGAGCTTTTTAGGGAATAAAATTAACGCAGCCGAGGCGACGCTCATCTGGCGGACTGCTGATTTACACAACTCCATCTTTGCTGGCTAGCATCAGTAGAGTTAGCATTAGCTTCAGTGCTGTGGGACAGTACATAGGACTTCAGTCTTTACATTTGGGGGTCAGACTTTCCAACATAAATATTTGGGGTGTTAGACCTTGAAGTAAAGCAAATGTTTGATCAGCAGTTTTCCAGAGGTTTTGAAAAGGATGTTGTGAATTAAAAATACACATATCAATACAGCCACGTTTTCAATATGATAAGGAAATCTCAGATGATGATGAGAAATTTCTCTTGTTTTCCCTCAGAGCTCCATCAGGCTTAATTAGTTAAATAAACAGTAATGAAAATCGTTGTAGGCCTAAAATCTGTGGACTTTATTTGTCCCCAGCAAGTAATTAGTTGTACAGCATCGGTGTGCAAAAAACATAAAATGCAAAATAAAACAGTTTATCAGTGAAGGATATGGTAAAACTGTCGTGTGTAAAGGAATAAAAGAATAAATATGTTGAATGATGTAAAATATGAAACGAAGTTGGCGATAAGAATCTCTGATTTCATATTATCAACATCTTGGTCAGTTGCAGCCTGACAGCATGGCGGCCTCTTTGCCCTGAGGTCAGTGGGAATAAAGCAGCGTGTGATTCTGTCTTTGATGGATTAATGTATGTTTCAGCCGTTCAGGAAGCATCTTCATCACTCAGCATGTCTATGTGCACAATGTGCTACATATGACATAGCATGTCTACATGCACAACATGCTACATACGATGCGTCACTTGGTATATCTACATGCACCATGTGCTACATATGACACGTCACACAGCATGTCTATATGCACCACGTGCTACATATGACACGTCACAGCATGTCTACATGCATCACGTGATACATATGACACATCATACAGCATGTCTACACGCACCACATGATACATATGATGCATCATACAGCATGTCTACATGCACCACATGATACATATGATGCATCATACAGCATGTCTACATGCACCATATGATACATATGATGCGTCATACAGCATGTCTACATGCACCACGTGCTACATATGACACGTCACAGCATGTCTACATGCACCACATGATACATATGACACGTCACAGCATGTCTACATGCATCACGTGATACATATGACGCATCATACAGCATGTCTACACGCACCACATGATACATATGATGCATCATACAGCATGTCTACATGCACCACATGATACATATGATGCGTCAGCATGTCTACATGCACCACGTGATACATATGACGTGTCATACAGCATGTCTACATGCACCACATGATACATATGATGCGGCATACAGCATGTCTACATGCACAACGTGCTACATATAACACGTCACTCAGTGTCTACATGCACCATGTGTTACATATGATACATCACTCAGTATGTCTACATGCACAACATGCTACATATGACATATCACTCAGCATATCTACATGTACCACGTGCTACATATGACATGTCACTCAGTATGTCTACATGCACAACATGCTACATATGACATATCACTCAGCATATCTACATGTACCACATGCTACATATGACGTCACTCAGTGTGTCTACATGCACTACGTGCTACATGCATAGCTTCACATGAGCCTGAGGATATCGCAGGTGAGGAATGCATCGATTATGACGTTTATGATTTGCAAACCTATCATCTACATCTGTTACACGCACTGTAGTAACCAACATCGATTTATGGCGATGTTGGTTACATGATGTTTATCATAAGAAGTGTGGTGGGACTGCACTCACTTCCTGTTTTCTGAGGACAGGTGATGAGTATTTTGATGAGTATTTTGATGAGTATTTTGTTAAACAAGGTGGCAGAACTTGATTTACAGTAAGAAGTAGTTTTGAGTCATTGGTGTAATTCATAAAACAGCACCAGATTTAACACGTCAGTTTGTCATTTGTAACATGTTGAAGCGCAAATAGTGTCACGCAACCATGGTTCACCATTCCTAAATACCTGTTACCCACGCCGTTTGCCATGAAAGAGGCCCTGGTAGTGTGTGGATCTCTTATCTCTCTAACATGTTAGTTTGTCTGTAACAGTAAATAAATCAGGAGAAATCGTGACTCTTAAACATGAAGCAGCTCATTAGTGCTGATCTTCATTGTTTTTCATTACCTGAGACACACCTGACAACGTGTTGGTAATGAGACAACGATGCTCTGATGAACGTACATGAAGCTTGATGAACGAGCTTCGGTTATCACTGTGTTTATTTAGCGTGATGCGTGTAGCTAGTGTGATTTTTTTTTTTTTTTTTTTTTTTGTATGAACTTCCCTCGTCGTCTTCACATCATGACCAAAAGAGGAAATCCTGAGTGGAACCCGATGAAGGTCTGTGGCTTAATCCTGTTTGTCTGACCTGCTTCTGTCTCTGTTTGTTCTGCATACGTGCTGTGAGTTTCTTTTTTCCTGCTCGTCCTCCTTCCTGTCTCCTCCGTGTTTTAACTCTCCTCCGTTTCCTCACGTATGCTCGGTACCAGAGATGCTGCGTCTAACGTCAGTATAGCATGAAGAAGTGATTCCTTGTCATGTGACTCCCTACATGTGGTTTTAGTTTTTTCACCATGCTGAGATCTGCCTTTAGCTCCATTTGCACTGGAAAAGCAAATTTTTTCCGTTAATCCAGGAGATATCCTGGGATCTGCAGGGAATTTTAAATAATCCACCAGTAAATTATCAAATAAAAATATTAAATAAGCTTTTTTTTTTAATTCTAGACATTTATATGTGGACACTTTAGAATTTATCCCTGTGATATTTTACAGACTGAATGATGATCAAGTCACAATAACCTGTGCATGGGATAATTAATCATTTCAGTTATAATCTCACATTTTTACCATTTTTACCAAAAAGCCGACGTTAATTTACCTGTTCATTATAATCAGCAGATCCCATTAACAGACCAAAATCAAAAATTAACGTCCCATCCAAACTCTCCCCCTAACGTCCCGTAGCATTGGGTGACGCGTTGCTTTGTTAGCATGGTAGCACGGCGTTTCTGTTCTGACCACAGCGAGTGTGTGAGATCTGATCAAAAGTCACGTTTAAGTTAACTGACTGATCAAAATGAAAATTATTGATCGCTAACACCCAGATTTCATACCAGGGGAATTCAAGACTCGACTGAATCAGGTTTTAATTTTTGCATGCTTTAATAGGGTTGGTGGTTTAATAGTAAATGGTAATAGCAACTTTTTCAAGGTAAACAGGCGTTTATGAATGAGGGAACGTGGCTGCATGACGATTCTTTCCCTTATCGATATGTTCAACCGGCGCTGTGTTTTATGAATTACCGCCACTATGTCCAAATTGCTAATGACAACTAGCAAACTGTGCTAGCAGCAGAAAGCAGGTAAACACGGAAAAACAGACGACCGTTCATCAAAGACTTTGGCGAGCAGAAGAATCTACGCATGTTTGACGTCAGAGTAAGAACCACAGACGATCTGTCGCTGTGCTACTGACACCAAAAAAGTTGACATTACTTCTTCCACGATTTTTTAAAATGTTGTTCATCTTGTGAGTGCGTAGCATTAATGCTAATGGACATGCACAGCCAACACTTTAAAGGACCATACCACCTATTTTGCATGTTTGAGCCTAATATATTTAATTTTCATACATGTTACTGACAATCATTTCCCAAAGCATGCTACTGGAACGGTGAATTAAAAATGTTTTTCCTACCTTCCAGACCTCCACTGGTTTCAGTTCATTCTGCTATTAAAATCAACTTGTTGATACTTGAAACGTTCTTGGGATAGGTAATCCATCATCACCAACAAGACGTGTATTCAGGTTTTTTTAGAAGTTATGTAATTTTAGTGTTTAAGCTCAATAAAAAGCGTGGAGTGAATGTATGCCTCCACCGGGGAATATAGTCCCAAAAGAAGACCTGCGTTTATGGAAAAATTTAAAGGACCGTGACTTCATAAGGCTGTGTAACTATTAGCAGGAGAAACATGGATTTTTAAGGTGGGTGTATCACTTGAATATTTGATTTTGAAAGATTAAGAGATTTAGCAAAATATCAGGAAAGCTGAAATACGGTTTTATCCTTTGGGAAATGATTGTCAGTAACGTAACATGTATGAAAATTGAATATATTAGGCTCAAACATGCAAAATGGCCGGTATGGTCCTTTAAACATGCTGTGTGTTGAGTTAGCATCAAAGCTAGCCTTAGCCCACCTTTATCCTGTCTGTCTGGGTAAGAGCATCAGCGTAAAAGCATGGAGGAATGCAGAGAAAATGAGAAAGGAGGAGTGGAAGAAAAGAATCAGAGAAGGTGAAGAGAGGTGAGGAAGGACAGGAGAGAAGCCTTTCTGTGTGTGGGGTTGTCAGGTGAAATCCTCGTGGGGCTGATTGCCTTCGACTCCAGGCACCTTCATCACAACCGCAATCCCATCAGCCATCTGTCACGGTTACCAACGGCAACAGGAGCCGTAGAGGAGAGTGAGCGGAATCTGATGATGAGGATTTTGTTTGCGGTTACATAAGTGAAGGTTATTTTTTCTGAGTGTGAACTGATGGTGTTCCTGCTGCTTTCACATCAGCCTTTTCTACATCAGAGTTCTGTTTGTTAGGAGCAGCATTCACTGTTTAATAATGTGACGCTCCTACAGCTAAAGCCTGCATCCAAACTAAAATCACAGAGCCTCCTCTCTGCTGCATTTTACTGAGGGAGGATGATGATGAAGAAGATGATGGTGATGATGATGGTGGCGATGATGATGGTGACGATGATGATGATGGTGGTGATGATGAAGATGATGGTGGTGATGGTGATGAAGATGATGATAGTGATGGTGATGGTGATGAAGAAGATGATGGTGATGGTGATGATGGTGACGATGATGATGGTGGTGATGATGGTGATGGTGATAATGATGACGAGGGTGATGATGTGATGGTGATGATGGTGACGATGATGTGATGATGATGAGGGTGATGATGAAAATGATGAGAATGATGGTGATGGTGATGATGGTGACGATGATGATGATGATAATGATGGTGATGATGATGATGATGATGAAGGTGATGATGATGATGATAGTGATGATGATGATGATGGTCCTGTTCACGACCGTGGAGACGTGCACAAACATACAGTATACTTAACACACACACACACACACACAAGCACAAACATACAGTATACTTAATACACACACACATAAATACAAACATACAGTACACTTAATACATACAGTACACACATACACAAATATAAAACATACAGTACACACACACAAACATACAGTACGCTTAATACACACACACACACACACACACACAAACCTTCAAGTACAAACATACACTACACTTAATACACACACACACACACACACACACCTACAAGTACAAACATACACTACACTTAATACACACACAAGTACAAACATTCAGGACACGACACGCACGCACACAAATACAAACATCTAGTACGCTTAAAACACATAAACACACACATACACAAACACACAGTAATACACACACACACACATCTCAGCTCATTAGGAGGAAGTTTTGATGATGGGAAGTTAAAACGGGAAATGTTTTGTGTATTTTTAGCTGTGGGGAAAGAATGAGAGAGAGAGAGAGAGACAAGGTCTGATATGTTTTTAACATGATGAGTTCCATGAATGAAGGTCATGTCTAGTCCAGTTTATTTGTAGCGTAATGTCACATCACGTGTAAAGGGTTTTACAGACACACACATCAGAGGTTCCTGAGCAGCCAAACCTCTAAAACAAGGAAAAACTCCCTAAAAAGCTTGTTGTTTGAGGAAAATGGAAGAAACCTGAGAGGCTATTCACAGAGATTCTCCTCAAACGACCAGGTGAGACATCACAGGTGTAGAAACAGGTAAATTACAAAGATCAAAAACAAGGAAATAGGACAGCTCTGATCAAGAAAGATCATTTATAACAAAGAAAAGGTACTCACCTCTGCTATGTATGTTTACAGCTATTACAGGAAGTGAAAGGTATTACAGGTGATACACAGAACAGAATACCTGAACAGAATAACTAGCAGTACGATTTAATTTGATTTGATTTATTTCGAACATGCTGTAAATATGCAGAACGAATGCACAAAACAAAACAAGAGTAACAAGTAACATGGAACATCAATATATAACATAAACAAACATCAAGCAAAAACATTTTTTTACATATATTACATGTTCGAAAAGGAGTAGGAAGAAGTATACACTTATTAAATCCTACCCCTTCTCCATCACTCAATTATCTCAATTTTAACATGTATACAATACATAAACAGACTTTCTAGTGCTAAGCTACTCCGTATCCATCCAAAGCTACTCAAATATTCATCCAGTCAATCAGATATAACTTAACCAGTACCTACCAACCCATCCACCTCTCTATACCTCTCAGCAATGATCTTTTATACATTTTCTTAAACTGATAAATACTTTTACTCTGTTTGAGTTCAGTAACCAAACTATTCCACAATTTCATCCCTCAGATTGAAATACGCATACTCTTCATGGTGGTACGAACACAACGTTTTTTTAAAATTGGACTCCCTTCTAAAATTATAGCCCCCCCCCTCTGTCTGAGAACGTTCCTTGTATGTTACCCGGCAGTAAATTATTTCTTGCTTTGTACATTATTTGAGCAGTCTTAAATTCTACTAGATCTATTAATTTCAATNTTCGCAGTATCCCACATTATTCACTATCCTAATGGCTTTTTTTTTTTGTAGTATGCATAAAGAGTGTAAAGTGCTTTTGTATGTTTTACCCCAAACCTCCACACAGTAATTCAGATATGGTAAAACAAGTGAACAGTACAGAATGTGTAACGCTTCATGATCCAAACTGTCTCTTGCTTTCGATCAGAATGGTCAGAATGACACGAGTACAGAAACACAGCAGCGTTTGTTGCAGGTCGCTGTCAGCTGGGCTCTCTGAATCCCAGGGAGATCTGCTCCGGCCAATCCGTGTAGAGACGCCCTTCCAAATGATCCAATCAGGAACGTTACCTGCACGAACACACAGACACACGTACACAGACGCACAGGTACAGCCCGCTACAGGCCAGTGTGGAAGAGAGAGAGAGAGAGCGACCAAAGGAAGTGAGAGAAAGAGACACAAATACAACCGTACATGCAAATATCACCACGTATGACCACACGGGTCGTAACAGCGTGATCAGCTGGAAAATAAGAACATGTAAAGAAACCATGAAGATTTCTGCTCCTGTTGCTGCTGTCCTGTTCTGAGAGGGAAACACTGTGCTCACACACACACACAGATACACACACGCACACGCGCACACACACACACACATATATAGATACACACATACACACACACACAGATACACATGCACACACACACGCGCGCACACATACATACATGTACACATACATACACAAGCACACATACATATGCACACACATGCACAAAAGAAAAGACGATCTGCTCACAATATGCGCGTTTGTGTGTATATTTGTGCGTGTGTATTTAAATGTAATGTATGTAATATATAAATGTAAAGCACTAATATATGATATACATCTCAGTCAACATGTTTAAACACCAATTTCAGATAAGAAGCCTTTTCTTGCAGGGTGACTTCTTAAAGGACCATACTGGTGATTGTGCATGTTTGAGCCCTAATACATACAACCTGCATACATGTTTTGTTACTGACAACCAATTTACAAAACATAAAACAATATTTTCATTTAAGTGTTATTTTTTCAAATCCTCTAAGCTTTTATAATCAAATGTTCAGGTGATACACACACCTTAGAAGTTCTAGAAGGCATGTCATTTTAATTTTCCTGTAAAAGTTGTCTGCTCCTGGAACTATATTTCCTGGCGGAGACACACATCGTCTTCCGTGCAGCTCCGTGTTGGATCGGTTAAATAAAGTTAATTGAAGAAAAACTTAATAGGCATCATGTTTGCAGTGATAGATTATTTATCTTGTCAGTTTCAAGTCTGTACTAGTTGATCTTAATATCGTACTGAATGAACTGAAACTAATGGTAGCCTGGCAGGTAGGAAAAACAATCTAAAATTTACCACTATTGTTCATAAAGCATTAAATGCATTAAGTTTGGGTTATGCGTCGGATTTGGGCCATGTGATCCTAGATCCGCTTCATACGTGACCTCTGCCGTGTGAATTGTCTGAATTCACGTGTTTTAGTATTGTTTCTGTGCAGGTGAAGTAAGCGTGTTGTGACAGTGGCGCCACACGTGTCAGACGTTCAGGCTCGGCATAAACGCGTTGTAACGAGCAGAAGAAACCGGCCGGGCAGCTTCACGTCTGATTATTATTGTTATTTGACATGAATGTGGTTTTTGTTGTTCACACGCTGATCGGGTTGTTTTTTTTTTTTTTAATTTTATAATGAAGAAAAACATCCGTGGGCTTTTTGGGCAGAAGCGTGTTCACAGATATGAACATGGATATGAACTGTCACAACAAAAATATCACTAAACTTGAATATGAAGGCCTCTAATGGTGTGTGTGTGTGTGTGCGTGCGTGCGTGCGTGCATGCGTGCTTGTGTGTGTGTGTGTATGTGTGTGTATGTGTGTGTACATGTGATTCAGCTTTTGTGTTTTAGTTTATTGTGGTTTAATCTTGATGTATTATTTTTACATGCTGTGGTTTAGAGTGATTGTCAACTGTCTCTTTCTTTTCTCTCTGTCTCTTTTCTTTCTTCTCTTTTTTCTCTTTTCTTTCTTTTTTCTCTCTCTCTCTCTCCCTCGCTCCATCCTTCCCTGCAGTCACAACGAGCGGAAGGTGACGTGCAAACACCCGGTGTCAGGCGTTCCCTCTCAGGACAACTGCATCTTCGTCGTAAATGAACAGTAAGTCTTCGTGCACGGGACACGCCCCCCACACGCAACGCGTGTTTCTGACGTCAGCCGTGATTTCTGAGGTTGGAGTGTAAAGTCTTAACATGCATTTTTAAGTTTCTTCTTCCAGAATAACAAACATCGTTCCATGCTACGTTATCACAAAGCTTAGAAACGACACGGAATGATTCAACACGCAAACAACTACAGTCTCAACAAAAAGTGACCAGAATTATTATTATTGACTGTGTGAAGTGGGCATGTCTGACTCCACCAGACACGCCCACTTCACACAGGTGTGTTAAAGAGTTTTAGTTTCTTTCTCAAACTTGATATTTTCTTTCAGCCACAGTGAAAATGAAACTGTTATTCCTGTTTATAATCAAGTGGAGACAAAAATAGAATTCCTGTTAATAACTTCTCCCCTAAAGTGAAAGTGTGAGTTGTTATGCTGTTAAAATGATTAAGTTTAACACACACACACACACCACCCCTGTGTGACGGCAGCTTTTTGAGTGTGGACGTTCTGATAAGGTCTTGCGTGCTGCAGACTTTCTCGTGGAGGATCTGACGAACCTTTTTTCCTGTCAGCAGCTGATTCCTCCTCATTTCTCCTGTTAACATGCAGGAAGTTCACGCCATCCTCTAGATCTACCACCCTAATCAACCAGCAGGAGGCGCTAGTCACCAGATTCTCACACACTAACCTGACTGAAAAAAGAAATAAAAAGATAAAGGACATTGTAAAGATAATTCATTTTATTATGGGTTATTATGGGTTGCTTACAGAGTTATGAAACTGATCTAGCATGAGATTATTAAAGGACCATACCGGCCATTTTACATGTTTGAGCCTAATCAATTTTCATACATGTAATGTTACTGACAATCATTTCCCAAAGCATACTACTGGGACGGTGAATTAAAAATGTTTTTCCTACCTTCCAGACCTCCATTGGTTTCAGTTCATTCTGCTATTAAAATCAACTTGTTGATACTTGAAATGTTCTTGGGATAGGTAATCCATCATCACCAACAAGACGTGTATTCAGGTTTTTTTAGAAGTTATGTAATTTTAGTGTTTAAGCTCAATAAAAAGCGTGGAGTGAATGTATGCCTCCACCAGGGAATATAGTCCCAAAAGAAGACCTGCGTTTATGGAAAAATTTAAAGGACCGTGACTTCATAAGGCTGTGTAACTATTAGCAGGAGAAACATGGATTTTTAAGGTGGGTGTATCACTTGAATATTTGGTTTTGAAAGATTAAGAGATTTTACAAAATATCAGGAAAGCTGAAATATGATTTTATCCTTTGGGAAATGATTGTCAGTAACATAACATGTATGAAAATTGAATATATTAGGCTCAGACATGCAAAATGGATGGTATGGTCCTTTAAAAGAAACTAGAAATGCATTTGCTGAAGAAAATGCTGTCATCTGTCATGCTGAGCTGCATGATTGTTATTGCAGGTTTTTAAGCATTTGTAAATTCTGTTATTGTGAGCTACATTAGCATGTTTACCATGAAACTGTCATAATAACTTATAAACTGTAAATATCAACATAGTAACGTTATGATCAGTCGATCAGTGTGGAGAACTTTGAAAGTTCAACAGCATTTCACTTACAGTGCATACACACATTAACATACACATATACACACACTAACACATACATACAGTAAACACATATACACACGCAAAGTATACAAACATACATATACACATACATACACACACAATCTAATACAGACACACACACACCCTCTGTGTTGCAGAACTTTTCTTGTTCTCTCACACTCTCAATCTGTCTCTTACACACAGACACACCAATTATCTCCTTCGTCGCATGGAGAGGTGAGGTGTTTGTGTGTGTGTAAGTAGTGTGTCAGGCATGGTGGAGGTGAGAAAGTCACAGGTAGAAGGTGCTGATGCTGCTAACGAGCATTTCATTTCGTACTGCCTGAAGTGTCTAAATGATGACTGAAACTGTGTTAGTTTTATATTAAATATAAGGAAACAGATTATCACAACTTTTAAATTTGAATATTTCTTAATTTCTAAAATTTCTCCTGACAAACTGACCAATCAGGCTCCCCCTCACCAAATGAATGATGTCACAGTTTTTCACGCTGTCACTCAGGACGTTTTCACACCTGCAGATCGTTTGCTCATCCAATCAGGAATTAAATTGTTAAGATGTTTGGTTCAGTTTCACACAGAAAAAAATATAATCAAGCCAAAATATATCAGCAAAAGTCATGTGACAACACACTCTCTGCTCATTGGTCAGAAATGTGTGGGGGTGGAGAAAGAAACTCCAAACAGGAAGTAGTTTCTATGGTGTCAAAGTAAATCAGAGTAACAAAGATGAATGTGGATCCTTTCCTAGTCATAGCATCATCTGATCCATGAAGAAGAAAACTATGACAGCAGAAGCTGAATCTGACTTCAAGGCTAGAGAACATGCTGAGAACATACAAGCACGTTAACCTGAACACGTGTTCATCTCATCACGCTAACCTGACCACGTGTTCATCTGAACATGTGTTACAAGGATACAAGGAGCTTTATTATAATCTCACCACACCCACATTATACTTGTACGTTACATGTGATGCACGTGAAATTCCGTGTCCCGGGCCGCTTGTTCATACAGGAGAATTACCTAACGTAAAAATATAAAAGGCACATAAGAAAATTACACAAGAAAAAAACACAATAAATAGAATAAAAATAAGACAGTGTTTCCCAAAAAACTGTAAATAGTGCAAGGATCAAGGATTCATCTGAACAGAAGAACGGAGCACATATACAAACAACATGCTAACAAATGAGGCGTCATACATGCACTTTTGTGCTGACGGGTCTTCTGTTCTAATGTTTTTGATACCAGATCCAAACGTTAATCTGGAGACACATTTGATGAAGTTTGTGTGTCAGCACCGTTTTTCTTTATTTAACGGAAACACACACTCGCCCTCTCTGGTTTTACACATCATCAGTAAATCATCTTGTTTTCAGAACTAGTACAGCTTCTGTATTGTGTTGCTCAAGGACACATGGGCAGATGTTTAATCAGAGAAGCTTAAACCCAGTGGTCCGTCCAGACAACCAGACAGCCATGAAGCCATTACATTCTTTCTCACTGCTCATTATTGGGGTTTTAATTAGTTCTGCTTTATTTTTTGTCCTGAAGTTACTCACTGAATTTTGATGTTTTCTGTAAAATAACTCTGCTCTTCACTTCTTCTCCTTCCTGTCACGTTTAAATCTGTTGCCAGATTAGATTGATGGTTTTCTGCCCAATCACCGTTTAAAACGCACCAATTAAATTTAAAAACCACCCAAATCATAACTTTACAGAAATCCATGTAAAAATCATAGAAGTGTTGCATGCACACTATAAAACAGGACATAAGCATACAGCGCCCCCTATCTGTAGCTCTGTTACTCCTGATTGTGTCCCTGATCGTCTCTGAGCTGCATTTTATTGATCTATGGCAGGGTCCTCAACTAGTTTTCCCCAAGGGCTAAATTATGTAAAGCATGCATTTTGTATGCTTGAGCCTAATATATTCAATTTTTATACATGTTACGTTACTAACAATCATTTCCCAAAACATACTACTGGAACGGTGAATTAAAAATGTTTTTCCTACTTCCAAGACCTCCATTTGTTTCAGTTCATTCTGGTACACTATTAAAATCAACTTGTAGATACTTGAAACGTTCTTGGGATAGGTAATCCATCATCACCAACAAGACATGTATTCAGGGTTTTTTTTTAGAAGTTACATAATTTTAGTATTGAAGCGCAATAAAAAGCGTGGAGTGAATGTATGCCTCCAAAGATGCAACGCGTTATGTAGCTGTTGGTTTTGGTAGACTGAAAAGAAAACAGAGTTTGAATGTGTAGCAGGGATGTGCCTCTTCTAAACCTCCTGCTGTTGATTCTGCCATGACTGTTCTGCTCCAGGTGAAACCATGGAAATGGAGGGTGGGGGCGTGGCTACTTCAGAGCTGAAGCAGACAGTGTAGTGTCTGACAATGAGAGAAAAACTGAATGTGACTGAATTCAAACAGTGAAATAAAAAGTAACGCAAAGAGTGCGACCAAATGTAACGGAGTAAAAGTATATTTTTATCTTCATAAATATACTCAAGTATGAGTTAAAAGTATCCTGTAATAAAACTACTCAGCAAAGTACAATTTTGTAAAAAAAAAAGTTATATAAGTAAACGAAACAGAGTAAATGGAACGTGTTACTACACATCTTTGCGTGATGATGACATGGCACTCATGTATGATCAATAAAAAAACATCATACCTACACATGATCTACAAATCTAGCATGAATGAACTGAAAGCTAAAAATGTAAAGAAAAACAGAGATGACAGAATGCTGGTTGATGGAAAGGCAGACTATACATAAATTACTTTATAAAATTGACAACAAAGATTAAAATTGGCCGACAAAGACGGTAGGATTTATGTTTCTGTGCTGCAGGTGTTATTTAGCCAATCAGACATCATGCTCTCTGAGACGATGTTTACATGAAGAGACGTATAAATTCCTGATACTAAAAGATTTTTTTAAATTATCTGGTTAGCATGTCTTTTCTCCTCCACAGCTCCTTTGCTAATGATTACCATGTTTGGTGATATCATGTTTTGTTTTGTGTCCTAACATGTTTCCAGCCAAAACCTTCTGACTCTGTGACGGCTGTCTACTTTAATTTATAACAGAATCTGCTGTTGTCTGATTGGACAATAAAAGCACATGATAAGGCAGAACAATAATCATGACATGTTACAGTTACTGCATGTTATCTTCATTCACTTCTTCTGTCATGTTTACCTTTTTTTCTTTTTGGTCTTACAAATTTATTGTTATCACATAAACCATGATTCAGTTTCATTTTTCGGACGCTATGATTTCTTATTATTTGTCATTCTCCTCCCCTCCCTTGTTGTGTTTCTAGCATGAATTGTAGAAAGCTTTTCCACCCTGACACGTCCACAGAGGCTTTAACCAGGTAAAGATCATCTGCTGCTCTGCTTCTCTTTCTGCTCTGATACTTTCAGTGTGGATCTGTCGACATCACGTGACCTTTACGGAGGATTGTCTTGTTAGCATTGCATCCATTTGCAGATGATCTTAATCAGATAAGATTAGTTTTATCTCAGACACAAGCAATGGTAGCACCACAGAATTTTCATTCAGCATCTAGTGGGGCATCTGTGGAACTATGGGTGTGTGGATCTATTGGTGTGGATCTATTGGTGTGGATCTATCAGTGTGTGGATCTATTGGTGTGGATCTATCAGTGTGTGGATCTATTGGTGTGTGTGATCTATTGGTGTATGGATCCAGGCACGCCGTGTATGTTGCCTGAGGGGACAAGATCGATATCCAAGTCCCGCCCCCATTCAAAATGGATAACTGTGCAATAGAAGATTCCAACAAAAGTTTAACATGGCTATTTGCTTTAAAAGTGCAAAGAAAAAGCAAACAAAAAACCCCAACAAAACACTCAGATCTAATTGAAAATGGCCACTACCAGGCTGTTTACTACTGGTTGCTAGGCAACTACAATAACACAGCGAGCATGTTTTCATTCGACCTCAGTGGGGTTTTAAAGGAAAATTAAAGAAACTATAACACAGCAGAGGGAAACTTTGGTGAGAAGCATGGAGGTTACATATATTTTAAAATTAGAAATAATGACCTGGCTGGAATAAAAGTCTGGTTTAAAAAAAAAAAAAAAAAAAAAAAAAAAAAAAAAAAAAAAAAA
>VXCM01005221.1:0-35497 GCA_014773175.1 Lucifuga dentata
TTTTGTTTAGTGTTCCCCCCGTCCCTCAGTAACCGCTCTGAAGCTTCCTCCAGTTGAGCAATTCACATTTCAGCCTCCTTTAGTCTCCCTTGCATTTCCGCCCCCGTTGTCTTCAGCTCCGTTGTAGTTTCTTTAATCGTTGATACATCTGTTGCAACGCTCTGTAGCGTGGCATTCATTTTAGTGATTTCCACCAACAAACTGTCAAGATTTGTGGTCGGTTTTAGTGGGTTTTTTGGGGGGGAAGAATCCGGTGTGCGGTCATCCTCGTCTGTGGGGCTCTTCCTGGTAGCCATGCGGCTAGTATTTTTGAAGTATTTCGAGGTCGCCATTTGGTTTAACTAATTTACTCCCAGCTTTGGAACTAGTTTTATCTGGAACTGAGGTGTTAAAGCACTAACTTTTACAAAATATGAACTGCTAAATTGTTACATTAACTCATTTTACTTGTGGGTGTGCGGAGGTCCACTACAGAGCCGCCATCTTGCTCACCGTCCCCACGTGACTCTCTCGCACCATAATTTTTGTTATGATTATGGGTGAAGCAACATAATAGGTAAACAAAATATAACACTGTCATTCATGTATGGATTATTGATTGTAGCCTTTCACAAGGCCTGCATTTGAGGAGGAGGGCCTTGATGTTATACTTAATGACATTTGAACTTTATTTTTCTATAAATGATACTTTCCAGAAAGTATTTATTTGTGTGATATAGAATGGTGAATTCGGAGGCTGAAATGAATTTATTACCCTTCTTAGTAAACCTTGGAAATACTATGTCTAATTGATGATGTAGATGTGTTGTTGATGCAGGAATACCCTGTAATATTGGTGTTATTGTATTCATTTATTAAAGGGTAACTGTGTATGAATACATTCGCTGTTTATCTCTGACCTACTCATTTGACAGCCCATTTTAGAAATGCATTTAATACCAGGGCTCCTTCATGATGCTGCAGGCCAGCACATACTCACACCAGGCAGGGCTGTCTGTGGCTGAGGGGCGGTCACTGGCTGATAGAGAGATGCCTAGTATGTACTTTGTATAACTGTCCATCTCCTCCTGTCTTGGCACACAATAGCTGTTATCAAACTTATCAAAGATCTGGCAGCTTTGGGACTCACGCTTGGAACTGTTTATTCTTTGAAGGCATTGTTTCGTTCTCAGAAAAGACATGACTTTCTTCTAGCTCTTGTTAAACAACCTGGGTTTTCTCAGTGACATCTTAATTTATAAAAGTGCTTTTCAAAGTGCTTGAAATAAGTGTTACCACTGAAGCCCCTTTGAAATTATTAAAGGACCATATCGGTGATTGGGCATGATGTTACTGACAATCGTTTCTCAAAATATACTACTTTAGTGGTAAATTTTAGATGTTTTTTCCTACCTTCCAGACTGCCATTGGTTTCAATTTATTACATTATGCTATTAAAATCAACTTGTAGAGACTTGAAACACATTTGAGATACGTAATCCATCACAGCGAATGGTGTCTATTAGGGTTTTTTTTGGATTTTGAAATATTAGGGGATTTGAAAAAAAATAACAGGAAAACTAAAACACAGTTTGATGTTTTGTCGATAATGAAACGTGTGCAGGTTGTATTGGGCTCAAACATGCGCAATCGCCATGGTGGTCCTTTAAAGCTTATTCTTCCTTGGTGAAAAGGTAGGCAAGGTCTTGATCATGAGAATAATAATACATTGCTTCATGACTGACCTTGCAGGTCTCTTTAATGCCCATATCAGAGAAAGTCTGCACAGAGGAATACAACATGTTAAAGATCATATTTATCTATATTATTATAAGACAGGTGAGAAATGGTGTCAAGAACCCACTTCTCACATGTTTCATTACCAACTGGAATACTTTTACCTTAAATATATTTGTATATTTTAGCATAAGAGGAATACTTTTATTTTCATAGAAAAATTGTCTAGTGTATTCACAAATATAAATTCACTAAAACATCCAGTTTACTGCCATGTTTTAGAAATTCAGAAATATTTGGACTCTCTAAGATTTATAAGTCTCAGAGTTAAAAGAGAGTATGTTTTTCTTGTCTCTTCATTTAAACTGGATGTTTTATTACGATTTTCGATAAAGTTATGGTGGAAAAACAGTCAACCACAGAACATCGTAAACACTGGATTTTACGCCATCCAGTCAGCCAATCAAACAGTGCGATAGTGTAATGTCGACTTCAGCCATGTTGTGGTTTTGAATAAGGAAGAAGCGGGAGATGTTGTTCTTTAGCGAGTTTAAAGGCAGTTTAAAGTCACGTGTATGTCATAATTTTGACTTAGATAGTGAATTAAAATGATCGCTGTTTTCTTTGATGCGTTGGTTGCGACTGGTCACATTCTAGCAGAAATTTAAACATACTTGCATAAATTAGCTTTGTGGCTAACGTTCGCTAGCTAGGTAGTTAGCGTACATGCTAGCTAGCAAGTGGCTAATTGTAAGCTAACTAGCTGGCGGTTTGTGGCTTTCGTGCAAATGTAAAATGGTATTTATAAGGACGTTTAGCCAACCAGATAGCCACAGCTAAGCTGCCTCAGTCGAATGACGCGAACTAGCTTCATTTGTTGTCACTGTAAGTTACTAACAAGAGGACTGAAAGCAGCAGCAGCGGTTTATTTCTAAACTAGCGCCGTTGTTAGACAAACTTTGTGAATCATGCTAAATAAAATCTACGAATGGATAGAAACCAGCTTTGCCAATCTTCGCAACGGTGTACCAGCTGCGGAGCACCCAGATGCACACGGGGCACAGAGAGACGGTCCGATGAGGAGGAAAAGACCCATTGAATGGTATGAACCGTCACATTATTAGCATCTGCTATAGCTGAATTTAAAAGAACACGAAATGAACAACGTGCAAATAAATTTAATGTAAGTGAGCTAATGGAGCAGTGTAGTTAGTTATTGTTTCTATGGGACTGCCTCTTTGTAGGATTTAAAGCATTAAACTAGTTTTTAAATTAGTTTTCCACAGTTTGTCAAAGTTAGTTGTTACTGCAATTAACTGTATGCCACTGATCTGTTTTTCCCTTAAGTTTGGAAGATGGACATAACATCAATCAAGATGGGCTAACGATAAAGAAATCTCGAATGGGTAATCAAAATCATGACCCCTGTTATATATCATGGTGTGTTTATAAGTGACAGTTTGGTTAAATGAACAGCATCCCACTTAATTTTTCATCCATTTGTTTGTTTGTAGGAGATCTCATTGACACTGTAAAGACAGCAGCTGAAGGTGTAAGGAGCCACAGCTCCAGTATGGCTACATGGATGAAGAACAATGTGAGCCCTACCCTAAGGAACATACTGCCTGCCTCCCCTGGACCTCTGACAGGAGAAACTCAGCCACAGGCCTCAACATCAGCAACAGCCTGGGCAGGGAGACAAGTATGTAACACATCTATAGTTACTAACAGTGATTGTCAAAGATTTCACATTCTCTTATACATCTCATGTGTATAAAAGCACATGCAATTCACATTCAGTGGATCCATCATTACATAAAACACGTGGTAGATACAAACACACTTTCTGTTGCCAAAGGGGCAACACCGCGCCTAAATCTGACGTGACATAATTTTCAGGACGTAAGGTTCTGTTTCAAAAACGTTTTCTGACAATTGCAAGATCTCAATTTATTGCCCGCTGGTTTATTTTATTAGCTGCAGTCACTTTTGTACCTTATTAACGTAGAGTGCTCTGTTATGTACTTCATGTAAGGTTGTTGAAAGGAACTCTTTGGATGAGACGTTTGCTTCTCCCTCAACAACTCTGGAGTGGAAAACATCCAAATCTGGTAAGAATAACACTCAAATTATTGTGTAATTTTTTTTTATTAGGTGACCTGCAGTTAGTTGTGCACATCCAAAAGGTTTCAATCAAATCAAATTTTTGTGCTGTTTGTTATTTATAGAGTCCTTCCGTAATGAGAAATCCATTATGGGATCAAAAGTCTGTAGGCGACAAGTTTGCATGAGCCTTGCACATCGTGAAGTGCCAAAAACAAATGGCCACTCGGTCAACTTGCCACCCTCCAGCACCCCGAAATTGTTACCCTCTCCACGGCTAGGCAGGCCCCTCAACCTCAGACCCCATGGAACGTCAAGGTAAACCACTCCTGTCCAAAATGTACTCAAATTGCTGGAATATTCGCTTTTTTGCTGGACAAGCTTTGCCATGTGAACTTTTGTTAATTCACGACGCTTGATTTAATTCTGTCTCTACAGTCTTGATATTGGAACGGGCACAGCGAGCAGCTCCTACACCAGCATGTACGAAAAGACCTTTCCCATCAAAGTGGTGCAGAGCCCAACGCACAGCACCTCGTCCAGCCACGTCCACAGGGCCAGGCCTCGCTGCACAGCACAAGAGGTCAGATGTCAGGAGCGTTATGGCTAAAGGAACCATGGTATGCCCTCTCAGTCAGATTCTTTATTGATCTCGTGGTTCTGTCTGTTTATGCAGTCTATCCGCGAGGAAGAGAAGGAGGTCTACAGACAGCTTCTGACCATGGTCTCTGGTGGTCAGTCGTCTTTCCTTCACAACTACAGCTCACACGCCATCATGAGGTCACACAGAGATTTGTACGTATCCACACAATAACAAGTCAAAACAATATCCCACTCAAACTATCCCAGTCATTAGTTAACAACGAGTAAACACTTTATACTGTACAAATAGGCATTGAGTTTAAAATTAGGATAACCATTAGCAGTATCCTTTAACAGATTATAATGTCTGCTTGCTCTCTAATCTTACATCTCATTTCACCATCAGCACCAGCTTCCTGACCACCAGCCGCAGACTGCTGCAGTTCTCCTCCCCTGCTGGATCAGCAGCGGAAGGAACTTCAGAGGGACCCAGCACCCCCCCCAGCCCCAGGGACGTGTCAAGTCAGAGCTCCAGCAACCTTCCCAGCCCAGCGGGAGCCTCCAGCAGGCCAGGAAACCAGGCCTGGTCTCTGGACACGGACCTCAGCTCCAACAGAGCGGCTGCCCTGACTTCAGCACCTTCGCCCTCTGCTCTGCTAGACACCTCCTCTCAGGACACGCAGTCATCAGGTGCCATTTCCACCCCTTTGTGTTTCCTGAAAATTAAGCGTGTGGAAAAGGTTAATTAAAAATGAACTATGTATTTACTAATTTCTGTAATCTTTCTTGTGTTTTCATCATCTTTTCTTGTAGCTCACGGTGGTGACTCAGTAATAATTGTAAAAGAGGAAAAGGGTAAAAAACAAGACAGTTCAAGGTCAGTATCTTTTTTTTTTTGGTTTGTTTTGTTTTGGTGTGTGTTGCTATTTTGTTCCTTACTGTGAGAAATTTGGGCTGAATTTGGCAGCAGAAGAGGATTTATAGTTTCAAGACCAAGATTGATTTTTATTGATTATCCAGAATGGGTCATGTATATACAACAACTTTTAGGCGCGCATGTTGCCGCAGAGTTGACCGCCACCAATAATTCCTCAGGCAGTGGGAAGCACTGGTGCATTCAATGTTTTATCAACTTTCACTGGTGAAACAGCTGTACAGTGACATTTTTAACATTTGATTTCCATTTAACATTTGATTTCTTTGGCCCTAATCTTCTACAATAACCTGTTTCTTTCTGGACAGTGTGCCATGTTTCCAAGCTGAGCTGTGGATTAAAGAACTGTAAGTGCTTTTGAACACATTTCAGTGTCTATTTAATCCATTATGTAGTGATATTATGTTTGAGCAGAGCCACATTTGATGTTTGTGTCATGGCAGGACTAGTATGTACGACTCTCGTGCACGAGAAAGGAGGAGACAGATTGAGGAGCAGGAGGCCTTGGCTGCCATGTTGCTGCGACAGGTGAGTCTTTGCTATCAAAGTCTTCTTTCATCACTTTTTGTCGTACCTGTTGCTTCTTCGTTTCCTGTTGTTCCTCTGACCTGTCAAATGTTGTTACTGGTTGTCAGCGTCTGTCGGAAGAGGGGCAACGTAGCCCAGATGTGGAGGTTCATGTTCGAGTTCCTTTGGAGAAGGAGGTTCCTCTCGCTCCTGTTATAGAGGAGCCAAAACCTTTTGAAGAGAAGCCAGAATTCCCTGAGCTCACTAAGGTGGGGTTGTATCTTTTTGCATTTCTTTTTCTTTTTCTTTTTTTTTTTTTTGCAGAAGCCTATGTGTAATTAAGTTTTGATAAAGGGTTCTCAGTCATCCAGGCAGTAGATAAGTTGTAGAAAACTCAGTCAGGTCAACTGTGGATTCAAGTTTTTAATTCTGAAATGTTTCACCATCCATCCAAATGGCTTTGTCAGTCAGAAATGAATGCACAGTAACTACAGTAACTATGACATATATATATGTGCAGTTAAGTGCAGCTGAATTGCAGATTGAAGCAGATTGAAGGTCTGGCTAAATGCTACATTGGTGTATTATTGTTAATTTTATTATGAATTCATCACTCTTTTGTAGCCAAATGTCATTGGTCAGTGTGAGCAGAGTTGACCGCCACCAATAATTCCTCAGGCTGTGGGAAACACTGGTGCATTCAATGTTTTATCAACTTTCACTAGTGAAACAGCTGTGTAGCGACATTTTTAACATTTGTTTTCCATTCTTTGGCCCTAAACAACAGGTTTCTTAAACAGTAATGACAATTACTGATAACACTGGAAACTATAAAAGTATGACAAATCATTTTTTCTCTCAGGTTTTCAGGTGCCTTTGGACAAATTCTTGTGTAATTCGATGGAGTGATGATGACGATGAAATCCCATTTCCTGGATTTTCACGTCTTTTCCGTATCTTTTTGTGAAGGAAATGGAGGCGGAGGTGAACAGAGCACTGAGAGGAGGAAGTCCTGATGAAGTTTTAAGTGAAGGTTTTGGGCTCAGCCTCACACGCAAAGACCTGCAGACCCTCAGCCACCTCAACTGGCTAAATGATGAGGTCGGTTGTCATCTCATGATCTTAAAATCCTGGGGTTGAGGTGCATGGGAATGGTAATCAGTATGGATTAAGGGACACACTATTGCCTTCAATATTTGGTACTGCATATGTTATATTCACAAAGTGTTTGTAGTCCACCTGACTGGTTCTATATTTGGATTCTCTCAGGTGATCAACTTTTACATGAACCTGCTGGTGGAACGCAGCAAGGATCCCAACCTGCCATCAGTCAACACATTCAACACCTTTTTCTACCCAAGGCTGCGCAGCAGCGGGTACCCTGCCGTCCGCCGCTGGACCAAAAAGATGGACATTTTTTCTGTGGACATCCTGCTGGTTCCTGTCCACTTGGGGGTGCACTGGTGCCTCTCTGTGAGTCCTAACAAAGGAAGTAAGAGTTTTGTGATTTATATTGCAGTTTTTTGAATGTATGACCTTTTTTTTTTTTCTNTTTTTTTTTTTTTTTTTTGTCAGGTGGTGGATTTCCGGAAAAAGGTCATCATGTACTTGGACTCTATGGGAGGAAGCAATGATGATGCATGCAGTTTATTGTTGTAAGTTTCAGTGTGGTGATTTCTAAGTTTAATTATTGTTAATTGATTTCATTCAGCCATTAAATTGTGTCTTGGACTCATATGTTGCAGAAAATACCTGCAACAGGAAAGTAAAGACAAGAAAGGCAAAGACCTGGATACCTCAGGCTGGACTCTGCACAGCAAAAGACGCATTGTAAGTCCAGCACATGAAGGCTGAGGACAGAATGTTGTCTGTCTGTGTTAACATGCCACAACATGCTGCGTCATCAGACGACATGCTCAGAGAATCTGCAAGTGTAGAAAGTTCCAGGTTGAAGTTATTCAAACTAACAGCTCCTCTGACTTCCTGATAGTTTGTGTAGATCCATGCTGCAGACCAGCACCATTACACTCAACTTGCTTTATATAATAATGCGATGTAGTTCTGAACAGGGTTTTAACAGCTATTTTTAACTCCATCACTTTGAGTGTAAAGTCCGTAACAGTTGCTACTAGTTGGTTTCGAATCAGTGATTTATTAAATCAGAAAGCTCCTAATAGACAGTTTTAGTGATAAAATAATAATAAAGTGCCTTTTGAAAGCAAAATGTCCGTTTCTGTTGTTGGAAAAGTAGTTGGAGAATTATTGTTATTGAACAAAAATTATATCAAACAGTAGCAGACAGTAAATTTTGTGGTGTGAGACAGTCGTTTCCTCCATTAACATGTGGATCAAATATGTTTTTCCTCTGCTGCTCTCTCACAGGAAATCCCACAGCAGATGAATGGCAGTGACTGTGGAATGTTCACATGCAAATATGCAGACTACATAACCAAAGACAAAGCCATCACATTTACACAGGTAAACAGAGCAATGATGACGAGAACGTACCCGCCATAAAACTCCACATATTAACCAAAGACTAACATCCTTGTAATCTCTTTCAGAAACACATGCCATACTTCAGAAGAAGAATGGTTTGGGAGATTGTAAACCATAAACTTTTGTGATGTCAGGATGAGGATGGTGAACTGGCACAGATACCTCGACTTGTTCAAAAGTGCAAGTTGTGACGATGGCTGCACTCTGGGGAAAGTCTTAACACACCAGCTCGTCCCAATCAGGACCCTGCTCCGCCACACTGACACTGGTGGAGCACAAAGCACTGCCGCCCGATCCTCCTCTCCGCCTCNTGCTCCGCCACACTGACACTGGTGGAGCACAAAGCACTGCCGCCCGATCCTCCTCTCCGCCTCCTTATTTTTCTGGTGCACACAGACAAATCTGCATATTTTGTATTTCCAGACATGACTGGTTTTGGAATCACTCTTGGACTAACTTACAAACCAAACTCTGAGCTGCAACATGCAGTTTGATGGAGACACAAAGTTTACATTTTTTTTTTTTTTTTTTNTTTTTTTTTTTTTTTTTTTGGTCACAGGGAGAAATCAGTTCTTTATAGCAGTAATCTTAGCTTTCTGGTCACTCCTACATATACAAAAGAAAAATGTACTGCTACCATTAAATAATTAATGTCTATACAACCAGACTTAGCGGATTTTCTAAATGATTATTTGAAGCCATCATAAGCAGCACTGGATCAGATTTGTAAAATATTAAGTACAGTCAGTCTCTTGTTCATATTAAGGCATCAGACTTGTTCTGTGTTTCTCCCTGTAATACAAACCAACACCTCAATATTTTTTTTGTCAATATGGTATAAATGCACAAACACCTTCAACTGTGACATTGCCACAGAGTGTGATTTGTAATGTAAGTAAGAAGTTGTCATACATGCCACTGACCTGCATGTGTAACAGAAGTCTTCATTACACCTGACAAAGTAGGACAGGAGTATTATCCCTTTTCCTTCTTATCCGAGTCTTGGTACTAGCTTGTAAATTAAGGTTCAAAGTCTATTTTATGTATTTGAAAGGCTTGTTTGGTTCAAACAGCAGCTTTTGGGCACATTCAAAATATTTTCAACTTTGTATATACTTAAAACTATACAGCCTCTTGGAACTGTGTAATTAATATACTTTTTTATTATCTTTTCCTATCCATTTTTTTTTTTTTTATCGAGAACAAAGTCTGTTTTAGAAATAAATGCCTCCTGTATTGTGACTTGTTTGTGTATTAAGTCAAGTTCAGACAGCTTTGATATATAAACTACCGAAACATGGATTTGCCTCTCCTTATTTGAAGTGTATTCTCTTATTACACACCAATAACATGCAGAAGGTCTTGTGTGTAGTAAAAAATCAGATGAATCTCAGTGAAAAATTCTTTTATTTAACAAAAAAAGACAAACCAAATGAAAGTTGATCAGCTGTAGGGTTTTTCTGTGTAGGAGACAACCTGCATCATGGCACCGACGGACAAAAAAGAACTGGAGATGTTGGATGCATAAAGCAAACAGACTGCACAGACGTTTAATGTGATTTGCAAACTGGCCTTGTGTGTGACTTGATTTACTGAACGATCTTCAGCTAATAGATTTCCAAATAATCCAAAATTAGCAGCAAGAGTTTTGACTCGGCAAACCGCCACTCAGTAACCCACTGTAGGATTTTCTCTGGATCAGAAATAATGGAATGACAACACAGAAACAGCCATTAAAAGTAGTAAATATTTCTTTGCTTCATAGATCTATGTCTAGAGTTTGAGAAATCAAAAAAAAAAAAAAAAANAAAAAAAAAAAAAAAAATCTACATCGGCAGTGCTTAAGAATTAAATGATTCCAGTCAGATCACAGATCCAGACCATGAATTCTATGTTGCCCTCAGCTGTCTGTTCCAGTCAAATCTAAGGCATTTCTATGCAGATTCTGTCCTGCAAATAAAAGTTTTATTGTTGATGGAAAAAACAGCAACAACATGACCAGCTTCAGTTCCTCAGCTAAGAAATTTTTACTAACAGGACTAAACAGGAGACTTTCAACTGAACTATAACGTGGATGGAACAGTGAATTACACCCAAACACAACTCTGGAGTAGGTTAACACCCCCCTTTCATACACCAACCAAACCACATTTTCCATATTTTCCCCACAGCCATATCCAAAATTCCCTTTTAATGTAGCCATTTTACTGGCAATAAGTGAACCACAAATGAACATAACAGTGTGGAAACTAAATATCAGAAATAGTTCCTCATAAAAGATAAACCCACGTGAGCCAGAGTGAGGAGTGATTTAGAGAGGCCTCTGTATATTGCATTATTAAGGATAATAAATTAGTTGCATAGACCATCAGACCTTGGGCATGTTTTCCAAGCACTGGACGGAAGAGTTTAGGATGTAGACACAGTACCAGCTGTGAACAGCCATGAGAATTATTGCAGTTACTTATTGCCCGTGAACGTTGCACATAAACTGAATTTACATTACTCTGACATGAGGTAAGTTCAGGTTTTGACCATATAGTTCTCAAACATTGTTCCCACCTGCTCAGGGTACAACTGTAACAATGCATATGAATCTAGCATACATAATTAATCCATGATCAGGAATCAGAAAGTGCCGGCATTTAGCGACACAGGCAGAAATGAAATGTCTTCTCAACATTAAAGCCTCTTTGACATCAACACTTTAACCAGAGCGAGGAAACATACGGAAACATCACTATTCCAAAAAAGAAAATGCATCATCAAAAACCATCAAAAACAATTTTTTTTCACTATTTGAAGCACACAACACGCTATCAAAAATAAAATCAAAGCTTCTTTGAAAAATAGGAACAATCTTAAAAGTATTAAAACAGAATTTAAAAAAAAACTTTTAACCTTTAAAAAAAAAAAAAACATGAATGTGAGAAACAGCAATGCACATGTTGAGGCAAAAACAGTAATGGCAAATATTAAAGTAACAGAGCTAAACTTAAACAGCTTCCACTGCTGTGTAATTAGAACTTCATTCTCAAATAACAACATATTTTCTTACTTCAGAAAATAAAATTTGAGTTGTTTAGAGGAGATTTAGCTTCTGCTTTTACAAGTTAATGTCAAATGAAGACACACAGCAATGCTTTAATTGCTATGTGCACACAATTTGGAAAAATGTTGTCATTCAAATAACTGAAGCATTACTACACTGATGAAAGGAAACCAAAAGAAAGCTGAAATAAAGTTAAATCTCTTATGTACAGACAGCTCTGTGTCATCCCTGTTACGCAGCTTTGGATTTAACCAAGTGAAGCAGCTCAAAGTGAAACAAAATTTGGATATTTCTGATAATATTCTCTGGAATGCTTTAAACCTATTTAGTTCCTTTAAAAATTGAGGAAATCTGTTGTGATAGTTGTCTCTAAATTATCTCTTCATTTTAATCTTTTGATTGTCTGAAGCTTGTCAAGATTGCTCATCTATAAATTTCAGACCCAAGTGCCCAAGTGCCGAGACCACTTCAGGTTTCATGTCTGATTAGCTTGCTGCCACTAATCCAAGTCAGCACCATATTTTTCCAAAACACGAGTTTTCTGAATGTTTGTTTTTTTTAGCTTCCTATATTCAGATATTTGCACCAGTCAACAAAGTGAGGACACGTGAAGCAAAAAACACACCAAAACAAAGAATTATGTACAAAAAAGGCAGGTTCAAAGCCTGAACGTATCAGACAAAAAAAGCAAAATCAGCATATTTTACAAGAGGCCAAAAGAAAACATGACTAAAAATGAAGCATGATGATGAAATCTTCTGTTCCTGGTTTCGTTCTAGCTCCCCAGAGTAGTATTAGAAAATAAGATCTATGTTCAAAATTGTGTGTGGTGTGTTTTGTGTCAGTCACTATTATCAAAATAGACGCTCCATATTCTGTTCTTCCATTTCTTATCGCCTGCCTTTCCTCAGCCTTGCTTGTTTGGAGTAAAAGAGTTTGTTTTAAAGTATGAGTTTGTAGAAAATATCTGTTTTTGTCCTTTCTGTGTAACAGTCCATGTTCCTCCCAGGTGACTGGTGACTTATGTTGAGGGTCACCATGCCAGCTTTCAGCACTTGGGCCCCATGAGAGTCCCTTCAGCTCCAGAGGAAGATCTGAAGATCTGACAAGGTGACAAGACCAGCTGATTATTTGCAGTAAAAACACAGTTTTTACATTTTGATTTAGTCCAAGCAGTAGTGGAGAAAGTATTTAAATCATCCAGTGAAGTAAAAGTACACAGTGCTGCAAGTGCTGCTTTCAAAATTCTTCTTCTTAAAGGAGGACTTCATCAATTTTACACATCATATTCAGTTTGCTGGTCTTGGGCTGCACTGTTCAGCAGGTGGAAACACCTGTATGAAGGCTTTTGTGGCTGTAGAAGGTGCCATGCACAGGGAAACTGACCGCTATGACATCACAAAGGGTTCCTAGATAAAATTAAATCCCTCCAACTTCTAGAAGTAGCTTTACTTTTCAAACTTGTATGTTAAAAAAATAACAAGTGACCCTTGTGATGTCATAAGGGTCAGTTTCTCTGAATTTGCACAGCACCCTCTACAGCCAAAAAAAAGGCTTTATGCAATCTTTTTTGACATGCCAAATATGAGTGACCAAGACCAATAAACCATATCTGATGTGTGGAGTCCTCCTTTAAATGAAACTAAAAATTTAGTGAGGAGTAAAATATACTCAAGTATCAAAAGTAAAAGTACTCATTGTGAAGCATGGTCACTATCTGTAATAACTTATTAAAAGAAAATCACAAAAAATGGTAGTAGGAGCCAACAGTGTGAAAAAGATTTTGGGATAAAATTATAAAAAATGGAATCACAAAAATTCCGACGTGCGAGTTGAAGAATTACATTACATGCAGATGTCAGATAATGTAGGAATTAAACATTTTTTTCCCTCTGAAATTTTGTGGAATAAAGTAAAATTAAAATAGCACAAAATGGAAATGTTCAAGTAAAGAACTAATTGTACTAAAGTACAGTACTTTAATTAATGTACTTAGTTACTTGCCACCTTCCACTCCAGCTATGTACAGTTACACACACACACACAAAGTCAAAGCCCACCTCTGCCACCTCTTTATTTGTTATGCTGGTAGGAGTAGGTTGTGTGTTCTGTGGGCGTTTCTATGGCAACAGGCTGTTGGACGGCACTTTCCTGATAGAGATCAAACCCATGAGTGATGGTCTTATATATTTTAATATTATACTGTATCAATGAGAGAAAACAGGCTGCTGGCCATTACCTCAACTGAGATGTTGGCGGCAGGCACTTGGGTGTACTGGGGGATGTACGTCCCCTGCATAGACGTGTTTGCAGGCATATACTGGAACAGAATGAAAATGATACATTTACAGTTAATTAACAGGTTTACTGGCAATAATGCTGCTAATAAAGGTGAGCCACATAAGATTTTAATCTTAAAGGGGATATATTATATGCATGTTCATGTTCCTTTTTTTCATTTGAGGTGTCTTTTTGAAACCTTTGCATTGATCCACTTCTACTCTTCCTTGTTGCAGTGCTATTGTGCACACTGAGTGAAAACAAACCATATTAAAATTATTAAATTAAAATTATTCTTCTTACATTCAAAGCTCTTCATAATTTTGCTCCTACCTATCTCACAGACCTCCTACAGACCTACACTTCCTCCCGCTCCCTATCCTCATCAGCAGGTCTACTCTTGGTTCGGGACATCAGTCTCACCACCATAGGTGGCAGGGCCTTCTCTCACACTGGAATTCTCTCTCCCTGCACATCCATCAACTGGACTCTATTACATAATTTAAAACTGCTGTCAAAACACCCTTTTAAGCTGGCTTATCCACTCTGAGTCCACCTCTGTATGACTGTCAGGATATTGTCTTATGCCTGATTTTATTGTGTTTATTGTTCTATGCTGCTTTTAATTTTTGTGAGGTGACCTTGAGTGCCTTGAAAGGCACCTTTAAATAGAATGTATTATTTATTATTATTACATTAGGTACTGTCCCAGTCTCCCATTAATCCAACCAATTCAGAATATGAAGATTTATTTTGCCCAAAATAATTATTAATCTACTCAAATAAAGTGGCAAATCCTGTAATCACTAGTTGTCTTTTGCCTTCCTCATGAGTAACAAAATCACAGGCTTGCCACAATGGTAGACAAATTTAATGCAGGTAACTCGCATTACCTTGCACTATTTTGGGGTATTTAAACTGCAGTGTGTTTTTTCCAAAATGTTCCTTTTTTTACTGTCACTTGGAGATTCCAGTGTACCAGGTTGCCCAGTGTAGCTCCAACTGCTAAGTGGCTATGATAAATATTCTGCAGACTAAGCGACTGACCATGCCACTGCTGCCCATAGAGAGGTGGCTAAGCTGCTGCGTAAGGGGTCCTATCATAGAGTTTGGCTGGATGGACATGGTGTGGTCCATTCCTGGAGTCAGGACCGCTCCCTGTGGAGAAAAAAAACACAGTGTTAGCACTTACTTAAGGGCAGGGAGAGTTGGACAGACAGGCCAATGGAATGTTGACAGCAGCCAGACAGTGTGCACAGACAGCAGAATATTAAGTGGATTTATTCTCCACTGAAATCAGGAAGGGATGCTGAGAGCTTTAAAGAGGCATACCGAAGATCTTGCATGTTTGAGCCCATTAAATACAAAATGCAATACATGTTACATTACTGACAATTTCAAAACATAAAATCGTAGTTTAGGTTTTCTGTTATTCTTTCAAATCCCCTAATCTTTCAAAATCAAATGTTCAGGTTATACATCCATCTTAAAATTCAAAGTGTCACCTTCTAACACTTATGCATGATTGTAGAAGGGACGCTCATTATGCTCATTTTACTTTTTAATTAAAAGCCGTCATCTCCTGGGACTATATTCCCTGGAGGACACATTCGTTGTCTTCCATGCAGCTCTGTGTTCAATTGGTTAAATAAAGTTACTTCAACAAAAACCTAAAAGCCACTGTGTTTGCTGTGATGGATTATATATCTAAAACATGTTTCAAGTCTCTACAAGTTGATTTTAATAGCATACTGGAGTGAACTGAAACGAACGGCAGTCTGGTAGGAAAAAAATTCTAAAATTTCCCACTAAAGTAGTATATTTTGGGAAATGATTGTCAGTAACATAGCGTGTATGTGGATTGTATATATTGGGTTTAAACATACACAATTACCAGTATGTTCCTTTAAGACTGATGGTACTCACTGTGGGCGGCATGAGGTATGACTGGTGATGTAACCAGGATGGGTTGTGGACCTGCAGACAGAGTGAGAACCTTGGGTAAACACATAAAATCAACAACTAAAACCATAGATTTACTTCTCTCAAAGCATAATACTGTAATTGAAGCCATGAAAAACTAAAACAAATATTAAGACTGCATATATTTGTGTCCATAAGAACAAATATTTTAAACACCCCATCAATACGAATTCAAAATATAGAAGTTAGCTGGAACATCAACATAAAAGATCTAATAGCAAGCTTGCATTAAAGTTTATTTTCAGATTAGATTTCAGATTATCTTCAGCATTTAATACATTTAATGGTTCAGAGTGATGATGGACTAAAACTCAGTACCTGGTAGGTGGACACGGGTGAATGCATGTAAGGGGAGAGGGAGGTCGGAGTGATCATCCGGTTAGGGGTGATGCTATAGGGAGAGGAGTAGAACCTGCAACGGAGACACCAGATATTAGTCACCACCACATGATCTTAATCCCTGTGGTTCATATATCGGGTATCTGTCAGATCAGCAGCACTAACCCATTCTGTAAGGCTGTGGTGGGGTCATATGTGAGCGTCATTCCTCCCTGCGGGAAAAAGACAGGAAGCTTTCAACTAAATAGTGTCAATATGAGGTTAATCAAAACACAATAATAGAAAGCTCAAATATTGTAGTGTCACAAAGTGTGAGAGTTTCCAGAGAGGTCATCACAAAGCGTCAGACGTAAACTCACCGTCTCGCCATCTCTTGTCCAGGGCCGGCCATTCTGCAGATATTTTCCTTGGCTCTGACGCTTCTTCTGGCCCCCGTCAGCAAATTTACACAACAAGGGCTCAGATGGGACTGGACCACAGATTTTAAAAGTAGGACAGTGTTATGTGATGAAAGATTATTTTACGACCGGTATTTTGGTGAAAAGATGCTACATACAAACAAAATTTCACTATCAAATCCCAATTTGAGTTGGATACTTAAACTATTAAACCAAACTATACAACCAATACCCACCAGACAGAATTCTAATACAGATTTCAGTGCCCTGTTTTGGTACCTCTAATCTCTGACCCAAGCAGGACTTCTTGACCAAAAATGCCAAAAGCCAGACACTCTAAAGTGTGGGCTGCACTTTACACAAAATGATCGAACAATAGAAACAGTAGTGGTTAAATATTAGCATTTTTGTCCAATGAGCAAAATGACTTTTTTATGCTAGATTTTGGTTTGATTGGATGATTTAGTGTGAAACCAAACCAAACCAAGCATTAATGCAACATTAAGTTCCTGATTCGGACTGCAGCAAACAGACTACAGGTCTGAAAACTCCCATAAATTTAGTTACCTATTTGTAGTTGGCTGTTGTCATCCAATGGCTTTCTTAGGTTTTTACATAAACCCTTTAACAAGTTATGTAGGAGGATTTAGCACCTGTGTCAGAAAAATCTAAATGATACCTAGTCCCAATGCATATAAAGATTTATGAGTGTCCTTTTATCCCACTATCACAACACAGCTCCCCACAGGTCCTCAGCCTTTTTTAAGAGGCTAAGGACCAAAACCTGACAAGACAAGCTGGGAATGAGAAATTCCTATAGGATGAGTTGGGAATTTCACCTCCTCCATCATGTTCTCATTCCCAGCTGCTTGTAATTTATGTTGTGAGGCTTGGATGGAAAGGATGCTAGAAACCTTTTACTCACTGTAATTTGAAAGACAATAATTGAAAAAAGAAACCCAAAACCTCACCTGGCACTCCAGGTGGCGTCTTGATATATTTCCCATTGAAATGTTGGATGATGGCCTCACATTTCTCTGTTGACTCCATCCTGCAGGAAAACGTTATGCCAAACGATTATTAAAAACAATCGCTGTGCATCACTGTGTAGTAGGTGACAAAAACATCACAGTACTTTTTTTTTGAAAATGTAATACTTTCTGCTCATATTGGCCACCAGGGGGCTCAATTACCAAAAATAAAGCACATCTACAATCTATAGAACTTTCCTTTCAAAGATGATTAGCTTTTGTTCATAAAATATCTTACTGCATACCCAAAGCATGTACCTGGCAAAACCTACTCCTCGACTGGTCCCATTGGCGTCACGGAGAATACGCGTGGAAATGGCCTGACTGAAAGGCTTTAGCATGTTCTCCAGCTCCTGCTCGTCCATGGACAGCGGTAGGTTGGAGATGTATAAGTTGGTGGGGTCCTGTTCCTGTTGCTGAATGGAAAGAAGCCAGCAGAGGATTAAGGAACGAGGATCAGGAACAGACAGAGTTCCTTATTTCTTTTTGGCAGAATCGCAACTGCATCATGATGACAGGAGTCCTCCAAAAGCCAAGAGCCTCCCAAAAGTTGCTGGGAATCACAGGAGGGAATTTATATAACCTTTTAACAGGAAGTATGTAAGAAGTCTCATATCTTTTAGGCTGGTGAGTGGATGACATTAGACAGTTATAAAAACAGTCTGGGGAGAAAGGGTAGAGGGGTGAGACAGATTTCATTTTGGCCCCTATGATAAAGTGAAATTGCTGGATGAGTTTCGAAGAGAAAATAGATATTCAGAGATGGTGGAGATAGTGATCTGACTGGACTTGATCTGAACTTTTTTCTCTTTGACTGGGTCTCTTCCCCTTTGATCCATCTTCTCATTTTTTTTTCTTTACACTCTTTCCTCATACTCCATCACTAATACGTTATTACCAAAAAGGGTAGAAGACAGGCCCATTGTGCGAGACTGGTCTCTTAAAAGGATGAAGGAACAGGTTCCCGGTAATATGATATCAAAGCATAATTACATTTCAAATGGCTCTCCATCCGTGGGTGATCTAACATGATTATGTGCTCTCACACAGTGGAGAATAACAGCAAAGACATTTTGGACAAAGACCGTTAGAAATAATTTGGAGAACATGAAAAGGTTTGTGCTATCATCTCCCCAAAAGGCATACATTATCATTCTTTTTTTTTTTCCAAACTCATGGCGGTAATAATAATAATGCAGTTACATTCATGTGTTAATCCTGACCTTGAATTCAGGCACACAGGCCCGGTCTGCTGGCTTGCATATATCAGACAAATTATGCTGCGATTCAAAATCTGATTTTAAAATTCTTACCTTCAAGAAACCCTTAGAGTACAAAAGCTTTGTTTTAAGCTTTTGAGTCCTTTCGTAGGCCTTACTCCCTGAGCTAACACATTTCATTTGGCCAACAGTATCTTGTAAGATAACCCATCTGCATTACCCTCTAACCATGTTGCATATTCATTACTTCAGAGTGCAGATGTGATTAAAAACCTGTAAATGCACTGTGAATTAATTTCCATCCTATGAATAATGCATGTGTAATTGCTGAGACCTGTGGAGAAGGCGATTTCTCCTTCACCTTCCTCCTCCTCACCCTCCTCAGCAGTGAAACCTAGTGATGAAGAGCTAACCCACGAGGGCAAACAGCACAGATCTGCTGCGGCCTCCAGTGAGTCAGGAAGAGCCAGAGAGAAGCGCGACGCAAACATAAAGCCGTGTTGTAAACCTGAGTGAAATCAAGTGACTTTGCAAGTAAGAAATCGAATGAACGTCAGTGATCCAGCTTGAGGAGAGATCAGCTTTCCCAGGGTTTGCTGGTGTGTGTGTGTGTGTGTGTGTGTGTGCCNTGAGGAGAGATCAGCTTTCCCAGGGTTTGCTGGTGTGTGTGTGTGTGTGTGTGTGTGTGCCTATGTATACTTCTGTGTGTCGTGATCCGATAGAGGCAAGGCTGCAGTGCATGTGTGATTGTCAAGTGTGCTCTTTCTCTCTCTCTCTCTCTCTCTCTCTCTCTGAGTGTGTGTGTGTGTGTGTGTGTGTGTGTGTTGACAGGGCAGGTGACTGGGCATAGGGCCCTGCTGACTGCGGAGCTGCTCAGACACTGAGTCAGATGCCACCAGGGAGAACAGACAGGTCCTTTGTGCAGGGAGCTCAGAGAGCAGTGCTGGGACACACTCCCTTCGCACCACACACACACGTACATGTGCACACACACCCATACCTGTATGTATTCACACACTCTTGTTTGTGCACATACATATTCTATAGTGGATTAATATCCCTAAATACACTGGTACAAGCACACAGCCATGTACACATGCCATGCTCCTCCCTGCAAATATGAAATAACGGGCAGAAATTCATGAACAACAGTGGCAGAACTCAAATTAAAAAAAAAAAAAATCAGTAATGAAATTACTACAGTAATCCCCCAAATTTGGATGTTATTTCACCCAAATGAAATTTTGGGTCTTTTCATTGTTGCAGGTCAGTTTACGGATTACATGTTTTTATACTCCAACATACTTTCCATTCTTTTTTTTTTTTAATCTCATGTTGAATTCAAATCATAATATGCAAAGAAACTAGCAACTACAATAAGCCATTGCTCAAAGAAAAGAAGCATGGAAGAGAAAGAAAAATTCTAAAACAGCATGAAAAGAGAAATGCATAAGTGCCAAATAAGAACTACAGTCAAGCTGAGTTTGTGGTAAACTTAATGAATCATCACAAAAAATAATTAGTAACTCAAACGTTTGGCAGAGTCACTGTCAGTTTTTCCCCCTCGTATTGAAGGTTTAACTCTGACCGACAATCTAAAAGAAACTGATACCAAACAGATCTGCTACACACTGACTTCTCATGGATGGGAGCAGCATTCTTACCTTGGCCATCTGAGCCTGGACACCACCCGCCTTCAGCGCTGTCACTGCCTTCTGAGCTGAGGCTGGACTGTCAAAGTCCACAAAGCCATAGCCTGCAGGGACCAAGACAGACAGATTAAACCTAGGACAATGTGATAAGCAAGACATGAAGGATGCTATAGGCACAGGCATGTCATTTGATCTCACAAAGCGCACATATTGTGACAGGTAGCCAGGTTTGGACTAATATTTTCCAAGAAAGACAGATGTGGAGTTGCTGCATGTCACAATACAGTCCTGTAAATGGGAGTGTGAGGCTACAAACCCATGGCAAAGACTTTGCAACAAGATTTTTACACTGGGCACATATAAGGATGTTTTATTGAGTATGAGTATATTTTACTGAGTATGTTATATGCAAGCCACACTCCAGTTGTCTGCACTCTGATTAAGCAATAATGGAAGTAAGGTGTATACATGGAAGGAAGTAATAGGATTCCACAGTTTGCTGAATGTACGAGATCAGAGTATGAGGAGAGTCTGCCAGGTGAAGAAATGTTGGTGGTTTACTCTGATTATAACATTTACATGCCCATTGCCCAAATAAATCAATTTACAATCACATAATCAAGGTCTGTTACTCAGTAAGTTTACTCTGATTTATGCTGATTTCAAACTAATTATCAGTAGATGTTTGAAAAAAATCTGTTTACTGCCTTAATCCCGAGAATAATCAAAGTTTTAACATGCACTGTGACAACTATTCTGTGGCCTTAAAACTGAAATTTGTTTCAAACTGCAGTAAAGCCCCCCCAAAAGTTCACATTTTTTAATACAGATGGAATTAATATATTCATTTAAAACATTACAAATTTCAGCTTTCATTCCTCACCTTTGCACTTGTTAGTAGTCTTGTCCAGAATGGCTTTGGTGGATACGATTTTTCCATACCTGGAAAACATTAAGGTTTATACTCAGGAGCAGCCCAAAATTAATTACTTATTTACACTGAATGTTAGCATTGCAACATAGCTGAGGTAATGGAGTTTCTCTCTAAGATTAATATCTTTAAGGAATTTATGTGCAGTTACTATGGACCCTTATTGACCTGGAGAAGAGAATACAATTACATCATCTAATAATAAATGGTGTGAATAGGATTTTTTTTTTTTTTTTTNTTTTTTTTTTTTTTTTTAAGGAGATGGGATTTAAAATGAATGGAGGAAGAATAATGTCCTGTGGGCTTCTGCATGCTGGAAAGAACTATGGATTTCCATATCTTATTCACTCCAGACCGCACTCTGATGTCAATAGGAATCATACCCCAAGGGGAATCCAAAGTGACACGACAATATGATGAAAATAATGCATTTTCAGACTGCTTTACAGTGCACTATCAGTGTGAAAATCCTGGATATCTATCTGTTTATCCATTTAGCTAGCTATAGATACTGCAGATGCATAGGATCAGACTTGGGCTGATGCTTCTGTGTGGCAGAGAGTCTATCGGTTCCCATCTCTCCGGGCATGTGCATGCAGTGTAATCTGATATGCCTCTCCTTGGCTGTCCTGTCCAGCGCTGGCTCAAAGCCACACTCTCATTCTACTAACCAGCTTCTCTCTAGGCAGCTTTCCTCTCCTCAGCTGGGTCTTAGTGCCCCTCATATTCCCTCCAGCTTTTACCCATTGATGATGAACCACTGCAATACTTCATTTGGGCTGGGAGAGCCACTTTTCCAATCTATTCAGTTTCACTTTAGTCATGACCTCTTACATGATGACAATTAATCTACTGAATTATTCCAAACTGTAATAAAGTCAGAATACTTTTACTTTACTTCTACACAGAGAGAAACTTGTAAATGATTTATTCATTTGACTTAAATTCACATTAAGAGTGATGATGGTTGTGTTTTTGTGCAGTTGCTCAATAATTTTAAACTAGAGGTGCACTCATTAGAGCGCATACATCCAACAAACTTAAACAACATTTTTTAATAAAAAACACAACATTAAAGATACATCAAAACTCTTCATACTGAATCAGCATCATCTCAGCTACACATCAGTGCATGTTTCTGTCCTATTTGTTACTGTACAGCAATTACATTACAAGCACAAGCACATACGTACAATATGTTGGTTCACCAGTTACAGATCCGGACAATTTGCAGCTATTGATACGCTATCATGAAACAAATATGTGAGATTTTTTTTCATTGAGATAATATTGAAAGACATCTTCTTGCAATGTTAAGAAATCCTTTTAAAAATTCAAAGCTGTAATAGTAAAATTATAGTTTAAAGGGATGAGTGGAATTATTTAAATTTAGGTATATATGTCTGTAACTAAATTAGGTTGTAATTACACTCAAACTGAAGATATAATTTGTGAAGATTAAGGAACCCTTCAGCGTTTCTTCTTTGTGTGTGTATGTGTGTTTTTTTTATTGGCTGTAAGTAAACACACTCAGATGTTGTGGAGTGTAACAGAAATGTCATGAAAATGTGGGACTTGCAATTGTGCGTATGTTCTTTCAATAAAAGTTAAAAAAAAAATCCTAGCTGATTCCTGTATCTGGATCAGTACCGCAATTTAATGGCTTCTTCCCTGAGTCACGTCTCAGTCTTCCACCAAGTTTCATCAAAAATGTCTTATAGCTTTTTGAGTAATCCTGCTGACAAGTCAATAGATGTAGGAAAAAACATAACCTCTTTGGCAGAGGTAATTACTGATTTGAAAACTACACCATGATGACAAATAATACTACATGTTAGGAATATTAATGGTAATCATAGATATACAACACACTCATAGTTTGATTTAAATATGGCCGACAAATGCAACAACACAAACAATATTTTTTTGGTGTCCTGAAATATATCTATATTATATTTATAGGTATCACAAACATACTGTATATGTCATAAGTTCCATAGGTTTATCTTATCTAAATGCTCCAAGACTGAATTCATCCAGTGCTTGACTGGAGATCTTCTGTATAATGCATTTGTCCTCCTATACAGCATTATTATTTCATGGTGCATTTCTGCTTCAAAGTCAGAATGTGCCACCAGTTTTAATGTATGGCACTCTGAAGAGCATAATTTTCTGTGACACTTAACAATGTCTTCCTATATTTTCATATGCATCAGTACTGTGAATATTATAGTTGCTATTTAAGCTGGGAGCTGTGCTTGCTGCACAGTTGAGCTCCACACTTTGTGAATTCCACTCAGAGGTCTGGGACTACATGATGTGGAGTGAAAAGAGGGGTTTGAGACTCAGCCAAGTGTGACAGCATCCAGAGTCCAGCCTGAAGTCCATCCATGGTCAACCACCAGAAACAGACTAGTGCAAGAACCAGAGCCGTGGCGAGTGCAGGGGCCCGAGATGCAGAACCAACCCCCATCCCCTTCATCCATCCCTCAGTTGCTCTACACTACATCTCAGAGCCTGGTTACAGCATCTCCCAGTGTGGGGGGAGGGGAAATGTTGTTTCCTGATAGTGTGCACGCCTTTACTGTTGTTCAAACTCAAGTAAAGTAAGTCTAATTCTCTCCGTGACATGTCTTCCTGCTGTTTTACATCCTCATCTGCAACCCTTTTCTCTATTAACTATTACTGAATCCAGTATTCTGCCCTCGGTGCAGCTTAACTAGGAATTGCATCATTCTTAATGTGCTCTGCTAAAAGGCAAATTTCATGCAGTGATTTTATCTGTTCTGTAAAAGCAGAAATATGAGAACCATCAACGCAGAACACCACCTGACACACAAACCCTGGACTCAGCTCACTCCTCCCCTTCTGATTCTCTCCATCTCTCCCCCTCCGCCCCCCTCTTCATGCCATTGCCCTTGTTTGTCTTTCCCTTTCCCCTGGGCTTGCCGTTTCCTGTAGGGTTGGGCAGCCTCATGTGAGCCATATCTTCCAGACAGCTGTAAAATAGCAGGCCTCTCCCTCCCTCTCTCTTATTCAATCTCTCTCACTCCCCTTTCCTCATTTTTTCTCACCCTTCTCCCCTCTCTGAGTCTCTTCCTGCTCTTCTGGTTCTCATCAGCAGGCTCCAGTATTCAATTAAAATGAACCCAGATCATTCATCTCTGCTCTGCTTGTTTTCTGTGTTTCCTTGAAGATCTAACAAACACAGATCGCATGACACTGTTGTTTGATTCTGACTACATACTGCCCACAACCACTCATACTGATGAGCGACAAACTGCAGTGCTTCTCTTGCATGAAGATAGAGTATTCTCGCTGTCATAATGAAAGAAGATCTGTCTATCTATAAGAAAGCTGGAGTACACAGGAGCAATCATTTTATATAGGATAAAAGTCTAAGAAGGAGCAAGAGAAGGCAGAAAAAAAATTAGCGTGAGAGAGGGAGACTAAACATTCAGGACCTACATTAGTTTTTGGAAAGTCTGAGCTTAGCTGTGCCAACCTGAAAGCTCTTAGTTTGTAGCCCAAATGGTTGTTGGTTTTTCCATATAGCCACTAACTGATGGCACTTACAAACACACTATGTGGATGAAAATCTTTTTTTGTGTGTGTTTTATCACTGGAGCGCATTTAAAATGTAAGAAAATTCCTTTTTAACAATAAAAAAAAAAAAACACAATCAAGTCTAAACACAATATCATATGTCAGATTTTTCAGCCATCCAATCATCTATATGCCCATGATGTGATGCAATTCTTGCTGCATTCATCCAGCCTTCACTCACCTCTCTGTCCTGCCTTTATCTACTCCTCCAGCCTGGTCACAGTGAGCAGTAGGCAGAGATTTATTATGTGGATGCAGAGAAATAGTCGATTTGTCTTAAGGCTACTTACTGCTGGCAGAGTTTGACCAGGTCCTGGTCTGTGGTTACTGCGGGGAGGCCACGGATGTACAGGTTGGTTTTGCTCAACTGCTCTCCTCCACTACAGCTGCTGCCATTGCTGATGGGGGTGGAGGTGCTGTTGATGTTGTTGTTGGGGCTGGGAGGAGCCATCTGATGGCTGGATGGGGACACATATGTCTGCTGCAGGACAAATAGAAGACGTATAGTCAAATTTGAGGCGGTACATTCATATACAAAACAAAATTTTAGGAACAATTCTGCTTTGGGAACATGAAATTGGTCACATACGCTGATTTAGAAGGATAAATGGGTATGAAGCAGGATTATGAACCAGTTGGCTCCTCAGAATGAAGTGACTAGCTCTAACTACTGGCTTATCTGAAAAAAAATCAATTAGTCAGACTACTAGCCAGAGTGGCTGATAAAGTTAAAAACATGTTGTCTATAGAATCCAATGGGGGCATTGAGTCAGAGCTAAGATATCAATAGCAATTTAGCTGCCTCACTGATCTGACCTCATTGATCATCCAACATAAGCTAAGCTATGACAAGCTAAGGTGCAGCACTATACATGATGTGATGTAACGTGACATGGCATAATGTGACAAGTAGATGAACTTAGTGTGACACAGAACAAATTAAAACTAATTAAAGACCAAATGAAAAAGTCTACAAGAGAATTAAAAAAAAAAATTAAATGTGACGGGAAATGATACAGTATACACCTGAATATTATGCAATTCATATATTGTGAGCAACACTGTAAGATTACAACACACATGCAGGAATGTGCAAACTTATGCAAACACAGTATTCCTGCTAAAAGGTCATACAGACAGAATGTGCACAAAGTTTCCATGCATGAGATGTACTGCGTAGCTATATACTGGGACAGTCTGTTGGCTCTAACTGTAACATGATTTAACAGTAGTGGGAAGAAACACTTCAAACATTCACTGTTAATATTAATCAAATCAGGACAACCTATGCAAACTGCCTACAGACATTCAATCACTCCAATACACCCTGCATGGGCAGGAGAATAATTAACAGCATGAATGAAAGCTCAGCTCCACAGCCAATGTTCACTTTCAGTCTGTGTACAATCAGACAGAGCAGGAGTCTGATGTTCTGAAAGACAGATGCTGAATGGAAGATCAAGAGTACTGCCTTTTTTCAGATTAAACCCTTGCACACTGTCCGTAGATTTAATATTCCAAGCCTATCTCCATTTGCCAGCTATGTTCGGCTCTGCTCGTCTCCCTCTTGGTGCTGGAGAAAGAGGAGGAACTGTTTGATTAGTTAGGGTCACCAGTCTCTGCCCCTGGGAACAATGGGACAGCTTGTTGGACACCGCAAGGTCACCAATGGACCAGCAGCTTATTAACAGAGAGGGAGTTGTCAAAAAAAAAACAAAAAAAAAAAAATGCAGGAATCAAGCTAATTACAAACTCTCCATCCTACGTCGCTGTGGTTCTGTTCTGACAAAGTGGTCTGAGTTTAATTGAAATTCCATAACTATGAACATTTGTCTTGTGAGCGCACAAAATATCCAGGTTGCGTGATTTTACATTCTAACATCCTTTCAAAAATAAGTGACATGACCAGCAGACCACAGATTCTTCTGAAAGGTTTTACGATCATATCTGTTTTGTATCCATCTGCCTGATGTTTTCCAGTTTTCCAAACAGAGGGGATCATTTGCTCTCTCTCTTAGTCACGTTACTGTGACCTTAACAGAGTACATTCCTCTTCTCTAGTCCTCTTCTCTAATCTTCCTCGCTTCTTTCGCATCAATACTAAGCTGTCTGATTTTCCATAATCACAGCCTCATCCTGTGCCTTTGCTATAGGCATCCTGTACTGATCATCAGGAGGGATGCACCTGCAGAGGCTTGCTGAGATTGGATCTGACTGCAGACCGAGTCAGGGCCCAAGCTGGGCTAGTGAGGCCTGTCTAATTAGGATCTGAGCTTGTTAGCGCCAAGTGCTAATTCCTCTCATGTGCTCTCCAGTCAGAAGGTAGTGTCTCATTAAGACTGCTAGGCTCTTTTTGAGAAAATGATAGTAGTGACTCAGACTCACACCTACTTCCTTCCCATCTGCCCTGCTGCCCAGTGATACACTCCAGGTGTTTTGCCACCCATGTAAGACATTACCAACTCAGCCAAGCAAATATACATTCAGAAGCTAAACAAAATTGGGCAGGGAAGGTCAGAAATTGCGCATGATTGGGAATCGCAAATCTCATTTTACAGGCTGTAAGACTTCATATCCTCCCAAATAGATCCTGCCCAGATCCTGACCTGCTAGCATTTAACATATTTCCTTCTCACTTGTTACTCCTCTCTCCAAAGCCACCTACATGTATATTTACAACTGCGCCTTAAGGGCATCGCAGTGTCAGCTCTGAGCATTCTTTACATTCCCATGCAACATACAAATGTCTGTGTTTCTCTCCTTCAAGTGGATCAGGGAGCTGAGTGGCATCTGTTGATTTTAAGATCAGGGTTCAACCTATAGTTGTTACCAACCACATTCCTTGAACAATCACACTTCTGTGGGAACAGGTTTTCTTGACCAGACAAGATAAAATCCTATCCTGTCTGGCTGGGAACTTCACTGCTCTATTGCTTCCATGCACTGTGAAGAGAGAGCCTGGGAATATAATAATTTGCAATGTACGCATCCTCATTACCATCACAGTGTTAATGTTCAATAATAAATCAAGTCTTTGCCACTGCTATCATAGTTCCAGCATGTACTACAGCGAGAGGTGTACAGCACAGAGCACAATGAGTGTGCTCCAGGCTGCAGACTGATGAGGTGATTACAGTGTGAGGGAGCAGAGGTGATGCCTGCAGGGATGCAGGTGACTCAAGGACTTTTTATCTGCGAGAAAACAGAGCGCTAGGTGAGGGAAGATGTGCTGCGTTAACTCCACAGTCATACCAAAAGACATTAGCCTGACCATCAGCTCTCTGGCTTAAAAAACATTTCATGTAAATGATACAGAGGATGTTCTAGTAATGTCTCCAACAAAATCTCCTCAACATCGCTGCATTGTGTTCTTTCATTTTATTATTTTAACCCCCCAGATATGCATACTAACTATAGCTTATGAGGTGTTGGAAAATAATCCTAGAACATGAGTCAATGAAAATAATGCAATTATTCAATTAATCCTGTCCAGGACTCAGATTTAAATCATTTTTGTAAATTTCAAACATGTTAATCAAGTTAATCAGTTTGAATAATAATAATGAATTTTGCTTATCATTATCAGACTGGAGTGTTTCAGGATCATTTATACAGTTCATCTTAAAAAAATGCACAATCTGCTGAGATTACAGCCTAAATATATATGCTACACGTTAAAAAAACACAACTTTGTTTAGAAAACAATGAAATATTGTCTTCAATGACAAAAAAAATATCTGCAATACAAAATCCTACCTGCTTGGCAAAGGAAACCTTAAAAGGCACCATGGAAAAGATCACAGTGTTACAAAAACAACCTGTTTAGATTATACTTCTGCAGTTGTAGACAAGTCTGCCAGGTGGGAAGAAGTAAGTGAAAGTGGTGAAAATTCTTGACGTCAGAGTAGGTGAGGCTTCTTCTTGTATTCTTGATTCAATCCACTTCCTAAAACAACATAAAAATCTTCACAGACTCTTCAAAAATGATGTCTGCAGCAGGTAGAGGATGAAGGAGAGGGTTGCCAAATACTTCATCCATCAAGAAGAAAGATCAAGCTCTTCTCCATGTGAACAGAACCAGTGACAGACAACAAATCAAGGTATGTGAAACACACAGGGTAGAAGAAAGAAAAAGACTGAGGGGAGAGTTAATCGAAAGCAGAAGAAAGGGGGAAAAATCTCTTAATCCTTTTCTTCTCTCCACCCTTTTTCTCGTAGTAAAAGACACAGACCAGAGGTTACCACTTGACACTGGATTTACAAGTCGTTCGTCTGTGTGACTTTGGCGCCCTAACAGTGTAAAATGTGACAAAAACGTGTATGTGTGCCCTTTTGTAAGGAAAACGTTTGAGTTTGCAGAAGCAGAGAACCCCTCTAGAAATGAGCACATTGTCTGAATCCAGGATTCCAGGAATTCCAGGTCATTAATCTGAGCAATCTGAATTCCTGCCAGCCATGAGGCAGGGAAGGGAATAACACATGCAGGCAAGGAGGGAGGTNCAATCTGAATTCCTGCCAGCCATGAGGCAGGGAAGGGAATAACACATGCAGGCAAGGAGGGAGGTGTTGGATTTCAGCATTGTTCAAACATTATACAAGAAATGCTGAGAGTCAGCCATCAAAATACCTCATGTGCCATTCCATCTGTGAGATTGTTCAAAACACATTCTGGCTTTGATTTCAACATTTTGATCATTTGTTGATTAAAACAAAAAATCTAAACTTTTACACCCTAAATGCTTCAAATCATCAGACTAATTGTGTTATTTCCATCAAAAAAAGGCAAGAAAATCTGTTTGCAGTTGTGGATTGCCACCTTTGTCACCCAAAATCCTGTCCAATCCTATTACTTCCAAATGTCCCAGTAGTCTACACAATCAATATGTAAGAAAACAGTGTTGAAAATATCTAACCACATCACAACATGAATTATTCATTAGAACAGGCAAGCTAATCAATAAGGTCTTACATATTCTGCCACATCTGTTGTCATTTTGCACTACAACTCCAATATCTCCAAGTCTCAACATTGCTCTTAATCTACTGGCTCTGTAACTTTCCTCTTTTATGGAACCATGCATACGATTTTAGTCATCATTAAGGCTGAAGGGGTGGGGCATATCTGTACGCGTAAAAGAAGGAGAAAAAAAAAAAACTTTACCAACTTGTGTTTTATTCAGCGAAAACATAACCAAAGCGAAGACACAGTCGAGTGAACGTCCGTGAATTTATATTGGAAATCGCAGATAATTCGGCTTTAAGAGCTTGTTTGGAGCTTTACAAGCATCTGTGCGCTCTGCGCGCAGGCTGCAGGAAGACAAGAGCGGCTATCGCAGCAAAGGAAAGCAAACTGTTGTAGTAATCCACTGGTAACATTGTAGAAGACTGTGTTCCTAGTTGTAACATTCAAACAACATAAAAGCGACGGCAAAGGTTGTAACAGCAAGTAAGAGAGTTTCAGCGTTGCATGTGATCCACTTTCAAGGACACTGCAGCTTAAATAGTCGAGCAGCTTTAAACTGGAGAGGCAGAGAGAAAAACGCAGCAGCGACACATTATCCACACAGGAGAAGTAAGAACCGGGCTCTGGTGATGTATGGCGTTTACCTTCTTGTTGTATTTACCGGTGTATCCGTTGTACTGGTTGATTCCTGTCCTTGGCGGAACAGAGAGCAGCATTTTTTCCACGGCGCGATGTCCGGAGCGGCGGAGAGCGGAGAGCCAAGGCAGTCAGCTGACGTCAGCCAGAGAAATTCAGCCAGGAACAGCGGTAGTGATTGGAGTCGCTCTTCCCAGCGCTCACATTTGCGCGCGCGCGCGCGCGCGCACACACACACACACACACTGACTTTATTTCAGGAGGTTCCAAAGTTTTCTTTCCATTCCACCACCAAATGATGATGCATTACTGGTCTGACAAGACACACACATTTCCACACTTTTTCCTAGAAATACAAATTCCACTGTGTGTTTTGACACAAGCAATAAGAAGAAATGTAAAGCTCTCTGTGCCTGAGGGGTTGACTGATGTACAGGTTTTCAAATGCAGATATAGGAGCCAGGAGCGGAATTAGTGACTTGTGAGTCCTGGACAAAAGAAAGCATGGAATTCTAAACCTGAATTACTATATTTTGAGAATCAAACACTAGTAGGTTTGGAAAGTGGCTGCAAGTTTGTTTAAGCCAGTAGACCATCAATGAAGCAGTAAAACTCTACACTGAACCATTAAAAAAAGGATATTTATTTACATTTTTAGCTGCTCTTTAAAGCTGGTAGTCCACATCATTTAACAAATGGCAAGGAAACTTTGTGTAACAGATAAATAGACAGATAAATTTAGAAAGATTATTTTTTAAAAATTCAGTGCTTGAATAAAGTGGGCAAAGGAAGTACAATATAATTCCAGGTTCTACACATTCTTTTCATGTAGGCTATGATCACAGTTGAACCTCCATCATGGAGGTTCAAAACATAATTGGCTCATACTTGTTATTTAATTAAAGGGCTCAGTCCAGTCTATCAGTTCAACCCCACATTCATAAAAACCAAAGTGGGGAGAGTAAAACCTCTGATGCAGAGAATAATTTCAGTACATTGTCCAAATTAAATTCTCAGAGCTATCCCAGCATGCACTGGCTGAGAGCTAGGGTACAAATGAGACAGCTCACTAGTCTATCACCGGACAGACATTCACACTTTAGAGATTCCTGTTCATCAGACTTGCAGGAAACCCACACAGATAGAGAACATGGAAACGCCACGCAGAAAGGCCCAATGCAGTTGGATTGGGTTCAAACAGGACCTCTTCCCTTACAGCAGGGGGGGAGATAATATCCGTTATGCCATGTGCCGGTCTAAAAATAAAGATAAACATCCTTATTTGTTACTTTTTAACTATGTTATCAATATACTGTACATCAGATTATTCAAACTAATGTTTGCTGCGTAAGGATTGTGTACATTTGTGTATTTTCTTTGTGTATTTTCTTTTACTTTTCTGTATTTTCTGTGCTGTACAAAGGTACAACTGCTCCTCCATTAAATGTTTAGTTTTTTGGATCTGACTGAAACCTAGAAATTACCTCTGTATCACAGAATTGTCCAGCAATAAAGTCATAAATTACCTCACAAATTCTATCTTTTCACAGATTGTCGTGCTTTTAGACGCCTCTAATTATATGAATAAAACAAGTGTTTGTATCAACTGAAGTTGCTTGGCAACTAAATCTCCTGACCCTTTTCCCTTGTCTTGCATACGCTGACTGATTATCCCTCAAGTGTGTAGAAAGCAGATGCAATTGTTCACTCAGCCATACAGTGTAGCATGTTCATTTTAGCCATTTCATATGCACAATACATATCTGTGAAAATCAGCTGTACTGAACAGCAGAGGACAGGCTGATATGTTCACGCACAAGAGATTTCATCCTGATTTCATCATGACGGTCTTGTCAGACAGAAGGGAGGGCTCAGTTGAATTCATAATCTATATTTCTCTTGGTTACATTTGCATAGAAATAATATCCTGCATTGCTATCATTTCTCTCATCAGCCAAATATTGGTGCTTTTTCAACTGGACCATTTCAGACTGCAATTAGGTCACCCAGAGTTGCTCACTCCTCCTGTGTAAAATTTGTGTAGTGTTTTTATATGTGTGTGCGAGTGTTCAGCCAGATGGGCTGTGAGTTCCATTGAGCTCAAGGACAGTGTGGGGAGTGACTCAGTCAGCAGAGTGCCTGAGCCAGCCAACCCACTGTGAATTCACCAGTACCGGGAATAGTGGGGCCTGTTAGGAACATGCGTTTTTTTTTTTTTTTTTTTTTTTTTTTTGTTTTTTGGACAGGAAATACCTCACTAACAGACAGAAAAATTGCATTTTAGGTGATATAGTATGATAGCAACTGTATATATACTATAAAAGACTCTCACTGATTAAATCAAAGTTTGTTACATGATAGAATAATCTAAATATGAAACAAAATACTACTCACATGAGCTACAAATCTAAGAATCCAGTCAAAATCACAAATGGGAGAATTTTTTTTTATAGACTGGAACTCTTGCCAGTGAATTGCATTGCATGGAGGAGGGGTTTAGAAGGGAGGAGAAGTGGGATGGGGTGGGTGATGGGGGTGTGTCTGTGTGAGAACACACGCTGCCAGTGCATGCTCCACATTCCTCAGGTGTTGTCAGCATAGCTTGCTCAGTAATTAGCTCTCTGAGAAAACATGCACAAAGACACTTTACTAGCCAACCAAAAAGCAGCAGCGAAGAGATGCTGTTGTTGGAGGTATCAGATTGATGAGCCTACATGTTTACATACAGGTCTAATATATCCTGGATTAGATATTTTCTTGTGAGAATACCAGAGTAGAATTTGTTGAAAAATTAAACATAAGCATCATAGCATGGTGTACTATACTGCATGCACACAATGTAGCTACAGATGCAGAGTATGGCTGTACGCTAGCAGGAGCTTGATTTATGCAGCAATCCATCTTCTTCCACAGATACGAGTGGGAGTGGGCTGGGTAATAATGGTAGCCGGGCAGACCGCTGCATGTCGATCTAGTGCTGTGATGCTAATGTACAGTTGCTCAGATGGTGGTCAGCCTTACCAATGCATGCAGTTTTTTTTTTTTTTTTTNTTTTTTTTTTTTTTCTAACTTTACATATAAACTTCCCATTCTTGTGATCATTCCTTTCTTTTGTTGGTTTTCATCGCTGCTATTATTTTGAGTCAGCTGTCATCACTTCCATCACTGATGCCGCTGTCACAAAAGAAGCAGGTTCTCCCAGTCTGGGAAAGCAGTNCCCCCCCTGCATTGCCCTGCTCTGTCTCTTTGACTGGCCCTGCTAAAGCTGAGGGATTGTGTGCAGATGTGCCTGGAGAGAGGCCAGCCCCTCTGCCCTGGGAGAACATGTGGTCTGGGAGTGTTTACGCTGGAACTCTTTCAAGCTGTCTCCCACACAGCATGCTGGCGTCTGTCTCTCCTGGATGACAATACTCACCCTCCTCCCCACAGAGGGGGCATTCTCAGGTTGAGATGACACCACTCATCACAATGATTTACCGTGTTGACAAACAGGCGAAGGCGGCCATGCTAATTAAATCCACTAACCTTAGCTAACACCAACACTTTCCTGGGAGCTGGAATAAAAGCACTGATGCCACAAATGGATAACATGTGATAATTTAACTGCAAATAAAAGTTCAAAATGCTGCCTTTCTGCTCCCGTAACATCTGTTGTGTTTATATTCAGTTTTAAAATCAAGGGGGAAGACATATTTGGATTTGAGATATACACACTCTTCAGGCATGTTTTTCACAGATTCTCCACATACTTCACATTCTCTCCTGTGACTGGCTCCTAAACATCTGTAAACGGAAAACTCCTAAAAGGCACAGTACGCATTATTATCAGTGTGAGTACTGCTGAAATACACATCTTTTGTTTTTAATATCCATGAATAAATGCCAGTGGGAAAAGGAATCTCAATGTAGTGCTGTAGACTTGTAGAAAGCTTCACTTTTGAGCCATTTTAGATTTTTTTAAGAGGCCTATAGCAGGGGCAAAGATCCTCCTGTGTTGTCTTTTTTCTAAATGAGGTTGTGATTTTTGCACTGTTATGGTGGTTTCTCAGAGGGGTTGTCATATAGGATTTCATTAACAAATGTTAGAACAAAAACAAAGGTTTTGTTTTTGTTGGATTAGTAAACATGTGTCACACACTGAACAATGGCTCAGTAAGCTGAGTACTCAGTGCCCCCTGCAGGTGTATAGGGTGAATGGGAACACCCGAATGCATGATCACATATCTGGTCTAAACTTACACACTATGAATTCTGAACTATGACCAGTTATTGTGTTAAAGTGACATTTCTTACGTGGAGACTAGATTTCAAATGTCTGACAACATTTATTACAAAATTTAAAAAATAAATTCTAACCCATCTCTGAAGTACAAGTTTTCTCTGCCAGTTTATTCATCATTAATGTCACGTGTTATTATATCCAAAGTTGCTGACCCTTGTGGATAATGTGTTTTATTCTGAAAATTTCAAACGCACATCCAGATTGGATAAAGTGAGCACTAACATATATTAAATCATATCCATATATTTGGAAACTAGAGAGTTTTTTAAATTCTGAACTCCAGATGTATTAATATATTCCCTTAGCCTTAACTAACATATATTTTATTAATATCACTGTGATAATTAGTCAAGTAACTGGTACAGCCTCACTGATCTCAGCATATTCCACTTCTTCACTTCATACCCATTTATCTCCTTCTTGTACCACTAGAGGGCGTTATTTAGCGAGGAATGCAGCATTGAAAGGCTTTTACAGCACAGACTAGAGACAGACATACCGGTACATAAATCTCACATTTGTGCTTTTCCCTCAAGAGTTGTAAACAAGGTGCAGCTAGATCTCTGAATGTACTCATTTGGAAGAAGCTGAAGAACAATACTGTTTTAATGGGAAAAAATTATTGCTGGTTGATATTAGATAGAAACAGGAGGTATCGTCCATTTATCATCCATTTGACAGCTTCTCGTGATAGCAAGATTATAACAGAATTTGAACTCTTCTTCTTCTTCTTTTCCTTTCGGCTTTCCCTTCAGGGCTCACCACAGCGAATCATCTGCCTCC